>JAYKKM010000229.1:6742500-6760000 GCA_035772405.1 Chrysogorgia sp. JL179-B06
AAGGCGAGAAGCCCTTGTTTTTGAAAAAAATCGTCTTCGTGAAGTTGAAGAAGAAGCTAGAGAACGAAGTCAACGAATCAATCAACTAAATGTGGAATTAAATAACGACGGAAGAAAAGATTATCACAGAAACGATAGAAATATATCGGTCGAAAACAACGCCAACGCAGTTGATGAAATCGACAACGTAAACACAGCAAAAGCGGAAGTGACTCCACCGGAAGTCTCAATTAACCTGAATACGCCGGGTGGAACGCATCGACAACTAGAACGAATTCGAATTCCTGTGTTTTCTGGAGATAAAATGAAATTTCAACAATGGAATGCAGCCTTTACAAGTTGTGTTGACCAGACGTCTGTGTCCCCACAGTTTAAGATGCTTCGATTGGAAGCTTGCCTAGTGGGAGAAGCAGCAGAAACCGTAAAAGGGCTTGGATATTCCCAGGAAGCGTATGATGCGGCAAGGGCAAGATTGACACGAAAATATGGTGGAAGCCGACGGCAGGTACAAAGTCATCTTGAAGAATTGAAGAAATTGAAACCACTCGAAGAGAACAATGCGAAGGAATTGGAAATCTTCGCAGATGTCCTGGAACGCGCGGTCATATGTTTAAAGGAAAACGGACGGCAAGCAGATCTAGAAGCAGGGACATTATATACTATAATATTAGAAAAGATCCCAGAAAGGTTGATCTCGCAATATTACAGATGGTTGCAAGAAAACAAGAAACAAGAAGCCATGGAACCTCTAAAGAACTGGATTGCCCAAGAAGCTGAATACCAAACGCAAGCATCGGAAATCAAACACGGTTTTTCAAGAGTTAGATCAGATAGAAGTGGTGGCTTTGGACAAAAAGGATGGAGAGGAGGCCGGTCGTTTTACAACAATCGATTCCCGGAGGGCAGCGGAAAAATAAATCGAAAATGCCAAGTTTGCAGTGATCTTCATCCCATATGGAAGTGTACCAAATTCAAAGAGCAGCCTGTAGAAGAAAAGTGGCGTATGGCAAAGAAATTCGGACTGTGTTACAGATGCCTTGGCGATGACCACCTCGGGAATTCGTGTGAGAGAAGCAAGAGCTGCAATGTCGACAGTTGTAATGAGAGCCATCATTTTCTGCTACATCGAAACAAGATGAAACCGCAAAGAACAGATTATGAACAAAAGATCAGCGACAACAACAGTTTCACCAGTGGAGTGGGTCACAAGACGGAGGGGGATACCCAACCCAAAACGTTTGGGACTACCCAAGAACTTGAAACTACATTCATAGCTCTAAGAACGGTCCCAGTCATTGTGAAGAATGGGGACAAGAAATTACATGTGAACTGTCTCTTAGATGAGGGCAGCGATACAACCTACGTCAACGAGGACGTTATAGAAGCATTGGGGCTGCAAGGAGAAAAATCAAAGATTGCTGTCAAGGTGGCTAATGGCGAGACGATCAACTTCATGTCATCGACTTTTCAGATTGGGCTAGAAAGTAAAGATGGTCGAGTAGATACCACAATAACTGCGAAGACGTCTACAAAAATATGTGGTGGATTGAAGCCAACAAATTGGATCAAGGTGAAATACAACTGGGAACATTTAAAGAAGATTCGATTCCCAAAATTGGCTCCAGGACGAAGAATAGACATTCTTTTGGGAGCAGATCACCATGAGCTCATGTATTCCATGAAAGAAGTAGTTGGGCAGCCAAATCAACCATCAGCGAGGCTATGTCCACTGGGGTGGACAGCTGTAGGCAAGGTTGGAGGAATGAGAATAGAGGACCATCACACGGGCTTCCACCACACCTTTTTCATGAATGAATCCCAGAATCACATGGAGATCCAGGCAGCTCAAGACGGCAGCTTGAATGAGATGCTTAAGAAATTTTGGGATCTCGAGAGCATCGGAATTGGTCCAACGAACCCCAGCACCCTCGAAATGACACCAAAGGAAAGATTGGCGTGGAACAAAGTTAGCGAATCGGTGACTTTTGACGGCGAACACTACGAAGTTGCAGTTCCTTGGAGGGAGAAACGACCACACCTCCCAAACAACGCACAACTGGCAAAGAGACGACTCATCTCGACCGAACGGAAGCTAATGAAAAATCCAGAAGTGGCAAAGGCTTACCAAGGGGTGATCAACGAGTATTTGGAGAAGAAGTATATCCGCTTGGTTCCTCCAGGTGACCCAAAACCAGAATGTGAATGGCTACTTCCCCACTTTCCAGTGATTCGCCCCGAGAAAGCAACGTCAAAGGTGAGAATAGTGTTTGATGGATCGGCAACGTGTGAAGGCAAAAGCCTCAACACCGAATCACTAACAGGACCGAAGCTGCAAAGTGACATGGTGGATATACTTGTCAAGTTACGAAAGGAGTCAGTGGCCTTGGTTGGAGACATCAGCCAGATGTACCATCAACTGGTGATGAAACCAGAGGACAGACCATTACATCGGTTTCTTTGGCGAAACTTGGATCCGAGCAAAGAGCCAGACATATACGAATTTACTCGGTTCGTGTTTGGTGGATGCTACTGTCCCTTTTGTGCACAATACACCTGGCAGCATCATGCACACATACATCAAGAGGACTATCCACTAGCAGCTGAAGCGGTACAAAAGAGCTGTTATATGGATGATCTGATGCCGTCTGTAGAGAGCGTATCGAAAGCGAAAGAGATGCGGCAACAATTAACCACACTTGGTGACCGTGCAGGCTTCCATATCAGAAAATGGATTTCAAACCGCCCAGAGGTGTTGGAAGATATACCAGAACAGGATCGAGCATCTGAAATCGACCTGGAAAAGCAGGAATTGCCAGTGACCAAGACCCTGGGAGTTTCATGGAATGCAGTCGAGGATAGTTTCCTGTTCCATTTCTCACCACCGTCAGAAGAGTTTGCATACACCAAGAGAAACGTGTTACGAATTACCGCAACGATTTTCGACCCACTTGGTTTTCTCGCCCCTTTCATCGTCCAAGCGAAGATGTTGTTACAGATAGCGTGGATTGAAGCTCTGGATTGGGACGATGATCTGACAGACAAAATGAAAGTAGCGTGGGGAAAGTGGTTTGCAGAATTACCAAGATTGGCCAATATTAAGATTCCTCGCTGTTTGAAAGATGATAACATGGTTAAGAGCCTTTCCATTCATTCATTCTCTGATGCATCCGAAAAGGCTTATTCTGCTGCGATTTATGCCAGATACGAATATGAAGACGGTTCTGTAAGCTCCCGATTGATTGCTGCAAAGACCAGATTGGCACCTCTAAAGACCATGAGCATCCCACGACTCGAATTAATGGGTGCTCTGATTAGTCTGCGCCTAACGAAGTTAGTTTGCAACGCAATGGAGACCTCCATGCACGATGCGACATTCTGGATAGATAGCGTGACGACTGGATTCTGGATTCGTGGACAAAGTCGGAACTATAAGCCTTTTGTAGCACACCGAGTTGGTGAAATCCACCAAGAGTCGAGCCCAGCACAGTGGAGATATGTCCCGACAGATTGCAACCCAGCTGACCATGGAACGCGAGGTCTAACAGTATCAGAGTTAGGTAGCAACGACTGTTGGTGGAATGGACCGAAATTCTTGAAAGAATCCAGAGAACATTGGCCAGCAGAGAAATTCGGAAGTCCAGCAGGGGAAGCCTTCAATGAGATGAAACCCGAGCACCGAGAGAAGCCAACAAGTTTTGCTATCTGCCAAGAGAAAGAGAAAGAGAATGAAATAAAATGGCGACTAGATCCAGTTCGATTTTCAAAGTGGTACAGAAACCCTCTAACGAACAATTTCGAATTCGGTTTATCGTTGGTACGAGTGAGAGCCTGGGTGCAGAGATTCGTCCATAACAGTCGGAAACTGGAGGTAGATCGGCAGTTCGGTGAATTGAAACCTGAAGAGTTAAAGAAAGCAGAGGAGCAGATTATCAGAGAAGCACAAGTGGAAGCATATCCACAAGAGATCAAAGCCTTAAAAGATTCCAAAGCGTTGCCCAAGGGAAGTAGTATTTTGAATCTAACACCAATATGGCAAAATCAACTTCTACGCTCCAACACCAGACTTCGGTATTCAGACGAATTGACAGAGGACGTGAAGTACCCAATCATCTTACCCAAAAGACACCCAGTCACCCAACTGATAGTGAAGCATCATCACGAAAGCGAAGGACATGAGATGGGAATTAACTTTACGTTGAATCATCTTCGAGAAAGATATCTAGTGGTTCATGCCAGGGAGATGGTGAAGAGAACCGTGAAGAATTGTGCCCAATGCAAAAGGCGTTTCAGAGGAAAAGCCGCTACACAGCAAATGGCTCCTTTACCGAAGCTACGACTTGAAGTTACAATGAAGCCATTCACCAATTGCGCCGTGGATTTCGCGGGCCCCTACATCACAATACAGGGACGTGGAAAGACACGTGCAAAACGGTATTTATGTTTATTCCTGTGTCTTCAAACCCATTGTTGTCATTTGGAGATGGCCTGGTCGTTGGAGACTGATGGGTTCCTGAAAGCCTTGACACGAATGGTTGCTCGAAGAGGATGGCCACGTGACATGCTTAGCGATAACGGAACTAATTTTGTAGGTGCACAGAACGAGCTTCGTAAATTGTTAGACCAAATCGACCACAACCAAGTAGAGTCGCTTACTTCTAATAAAGGAATGAAATGGCATTGGAATCCTCCTGCGTCTCCACACTTTGGAGGAGTTTTCGAGCGGATGATTAAGTCAGCAAAGAGAGCAATAAAGGCAGTCATGGGAAATGCTGATGTAAATGATGAAGAGTTACAGACCGTTTTCACTGGAGTTGAAAGTTTGATGAACTCTAGGACCGTTGACGCAAGTGAGTGGAGATTCAAACGACGAACCGGTGTTAACACCAAATCATTTCTTAATCGGGCAAATGGGAGGTGAGCTGGTGCCAGCAAGCGTAGATCATGTGCCTTTTGACCCTAGAAAGAGGTGGAGACGAATTCAACAACTCATTCGCCAAAACCTGGAAAAGATGGATGCGAGAGTATCTCACCAGCCTTGGTTCTCGTTCGAAGTGGTACGATCAACAGGAGAACATTAAGAAAGGAGATGTCGTATTAGTGATAGATCCTGACGTAGCCAGACGCCATTGGAAACTCGGAAAGATCGAAGACATTTACCCTGGTGCTGATGGCATGGTGCGAGTTGTCGACGTCAAAGAAGGCGACCGAATCTATCGACGATCTATTGGACGAATATCTCCATTGGAGTATGGTGGTTAAACGGATCCCCGGGAATCCGGGAGGGGGAAATGTTGGAGAGAAAATACGTTGACATTTTTATCGACACTTTTTTAGCGCCAAATATAGCGCAAGTAGTTTTATTCGGCTATTACCTCGAGGTCTGACAAGTTTGTTATGTTTATGCTATAATCCTGTTATTTTTACAATTACAATATATGAACCAGCATTCAAATGTAGTTACTGTCTACATATATATATACAATAAGTATAATAACACAAGTCATTCAATACATTTACTGACATTTCTTACATTTGGTGGCTCTTATAAAAGTGGCTCTTATTAAAAGTTTAAAATTTATAAAAGTTTTTTTAGTGAAAGTTTTTGACAAAGTTAATTGATGTGATCTAAAAGCCTTCAAAGTATTCGTCCTCAGTGTCACTGTGGAACAACGCTAACCACGCGTTGTTGAGTCTGGCTGCTTCCTCTTCCACTTCATCCTCTTGGAAAGCATCTTCATCGTCTTCGTTGACAGATGGAACTTCGTCAGCAGCTGTGTCTGTGTCTTCCACTTCATCCTCTTGGAAATTATCCCGTTTAAATCCCAAAGAAAATCCCGTTTAAACGACAAACGTCTCGTCCCGCCTCCCATATAAACAGCCAAAAGAAAACGTGTGTTTGAGCGGAAGTAGAATCCCTCAGTTTGCTTCATTCTGATAGGTCGCAAATAGAAACGTTTTGATTTGTAACCAATCAGAAATATTGTTTACGTGAAGCCCATTAACTTCAAGTCAAGGTCGAAATTTCGTGTAGCGATTAAATTTCGTGAATTCGTGTAGCGATTGTAGTAATTGAGATGTAATTAAACTTATCCGAAATTGTGTCAATTTATTCATCACATAACGCGCACTGGCCTATAACGCGCAGCAGCTTTGAAAACAAAAAAATCAACAGATAAAGCGCGCGTTATCGCCCGGAAAATACGGTATATATATATATATATATATATATATATATATATATATATATATAATATATATATATATATATATATATATATATATATATATATATATATATATATATATATATATATATATATATATATATATATATATATATATATATATATATATAGTGAAAGTGGTCTTACCTCAAAATGATAAAAGCCGCAACTGTCAGTTTCACGCAAGGCGATCTTCAGGCGAAGATCGCCTTGCGTGAAACTGACAGTTGCGGCTTTTATCATTTTGAGGTAAGACCACTTTCACTATATATTCGCTCTACCTTTATGGTATTGAGCACTTTTAACGTTCCGTGAACAACATTACATTCGTTTTAGTATATATATATATATATATACTCTACAGATAAATAGACGGAATTATTAGACATATTAACGTACCTTGTGTTTGGTAAAGAGTTCACAGTCGGACTAAAACAAGTTCAAACGAAATATTACTAGCAGCAGTTATGTCTCGATCAATTCCAAGCGTGACCATGCCCCCCCCTGGCATTTGACGGACATTTACCGACTCTCCAGCTCCCAGGGTCGGGCATTTGCCTTTACAGGTCGTCCCCGGGGTGGGGTATTTGTAGGGAAAATAAAGTGCGGTATTTGGCGCTCCGCTGGTATTTGGCGCATAGTCACTAAGTTTGAGGCAATGCCAATATAGTTGCCAGTGAATTTCCAAAATTCGTTGGCAAACTGCACATTGCATATAAACGAAGTCCGATCCTTTGCTCTAAATATTTCAATGATGTAATATTTGTGTCCGGTATACGAAGTAGCAGCCCCAAACGAACGTGCATATTTAAAACATAAACAAATGCCAAAAAATCGCATGCCAACCGCTATTTAACCATGTTTATTTTAGTACACCATGTGTAATCTGCGAAACGTTTGAGTTCAGAAGATGGCGGATGCACCGGATGGCACAATTGCTTTGGAAAATTTCGAGGGAAGTTTGTGGCTTCTTGGCTCTTTTATTTGAAAAACTTTTATTATATGCCCGTGGGTGGGGAATTGGCATCTATTTCAAGAGCCCAACGTGGGGATTTTGTATCATTAAGCTGACTCCACGGTGGGGCATTTGCAGTGCTCTGACGCCAAAATGTCAAATGCCCGTCAAACGCCCGGGGGGGGGGGGGGGATGGTCACGCTTGGAATTGATCGAGACATTATACTGGCGGCAAATTCATGAAAATACACAGACACTACATCACTAAATTCATCGCACAACATACCTGTTCAATTAATGTCCGTGTAACATTTTCAAACGGATTTACCACGAATGTGATGAAGTCGTTACAGTTTAAGTTGACGGGGCAATCTCTCAAATAAACAAGTCCATGTCTGGATGATGCGCAGACAAGACGCGCCAGGTAAGAGTACTGTCGAGATAAGAATAATTAAAAATACACTATAAAACTTTTCTAACACAAGACTATCTCAAACAGGACTATAGGAGTGGTCGTCTCGTCGAATTAATGACTCAATATTCTGTAGACTCGATCGCACTTTTGGGATTCGTTACATTAACAGTTAAAACAACAATTACAAGAAGTGTTGTGAATAAACACGAACGTAAACAAGTATTAGTGATGCACCGATATGACAATTTACCGATATTCCGATATTTTAATGTTGATATTTGCCGATACCGATAACCGATATTCTGTTCAGAAAGGAAATTGCAATAGAAGCATAAACGAACACACATTTCGACAAACACGGAAATCCTGTCTCATTGCTAATTTCTAAATTTACCCATGTCAGTTAATTTCACAATGAAAGTATGCTGTCAGATTGATTTTTGTTGTTAAAAATTTGCTTTTTTTCATTCTCAAGTTCTGTTTTGCGTGGACAAAAGGAGATAAACATAAATAACAAAATTACCGATATTCTTATTTTAGTGCCGATATACCGATATCCGATACTAATATCGGTGCAACACTACTTAGCATCGGCGCATTCCTGTGGCCTGGCCGCTACAACTGTTCAATTTCCCCACTATTCTGGAGGTCAAAAAATCTTGCCGCCGTCTTAGAGTTTTTTTGAAATGGCAACGGAACCACAGAGCAAGTTACAGAGCAACGGAAGAAGACAACGGTTTATAGAGCTGTATCCGTAGCTAAAAATGCACGTATGAGTTTCTCTTGAAAGCACCAAACAAATATTTCAAAAGCCAACATTTGTCACTTTGTGGTGAATGATCACAACAAGACGCCCGATAGGCGTTAACTCGGGCTACTTTACTGTGTGGCGACATAAATGCAGGATTCTAAGGGTCGTGCCTAGTGTCGCTCACGTAAATGATCTAAATGCGGCGAAAACGGAAGTGGGCATTGTCTATTAATTGAGATCGCTGCCGCGTTTCTGTCGCGGCAGTCGTGTACCTTTCGGGCGTAATCTCCTTGGCACAGTGAGACGAAGCTATGTGGAAAGGAGGCAATTGTATTTTCGATATATATATATATTATATATATATATATATATATATATATATATATATATATATATATATATATATATATATATATATATATATATATATATATATATATATATATAATATATATATATATATATTATATATATATATATATATATATATATATATATATATATATATATATATATATATATATATATATATATATATATATATATATATATATATATATATATATATATATATATATATATATATATTTGGATTTATGCAATAAATAATATTAATATAGAATGGCCGATATTTTTTCGCATCGATCAATTTTATATTTTCGCCTGAATTTTTCATCATCGTTGTAAGTCGGCTAAACAACACACATATCAAATTTTAAGCCAATTTGGTGAATTATTTCCTACATTTCTAAACACGGTGAATTTTGACCTTTTTGACCCACATGCACAGAACCTATTGTCTTTGTAGTGTATAGATAGCTTGCGTATATATTTAAAAGTATGAGCTCCCGTGCGGGTGGACCGGTGCGGGTGGGATCTCTGCAGAGACTCTGCTTCGGGTAACCCTTACATAATTCCTCTCAATGAGGGGGGTAGGGGGGAGCAGAGAAGGGGGTTCATTTTTTGTCACTGACCATTTTTTTGCTTTGTTTTAAACTGTATTTACATTGATTATTTTCAATTCAACATATAATAAACTGCTTTTCCTTTCACGCTTTTTCTTCGATTATTTTCAATTTACCTATTATTGCTTATTAACTCTTTCATTACGGCTGAAAAACATCAAAAATTGAACGACCACGTTGTTCTATTGATATCTCTTGAAATAACCATAACTGTTGCGAAAGCTATACATTTTCTGGAAGCCCAATAAACCGGCTTTTACTTGTTCTTTTAAATTTCCCGAACAAAACACATTATGTTAATATAAATTAGCATTAATTATCATAAATCAGGTTGAAAAATTTACATTTTTCCAGAAAAGGCCATCTTGCACGCCCGCATAGCATCTTGAAAACTCAAAAGGCCACCAATCGCAGAGTTGTTTATGAAATCAAATCAAACTTGGCGTGTGCGTGGATTTCATGTTCCTGGCGCTTGTCGAATTTCAATTTTTAATATTGCGTTACCGTGTGCCGTGTTTTTCGATTGACGACTTTGCGGGTCATCAACGACCCATTTTAACTGCGCCCGTAATGAAAGAGTTAATATAGAATGGCCGATATTTTTTCGCATCGATCAATTTTATATTTTCGCCTGAATTTTTCATCATCGTTGTAAGTCGGCTAAACAACACACATATCAAATTTTAAGCCAATTTGGTGAATTATTTCCTACATTTCTAAACACGGTGAATTTTGACCTTTTTGACCCACATGCACAGAACCTATTGTCTTTGTAGTGTATAGATAGCTTGCGTATATATTTAAAAGTATGAGCTCCCGTGCGGGTGGACCGGTGCGGGTGGGATCTCTGCAGAGACTCTGCTTCGGGTAACCCTTACATAATTCCTCTCAATGAGGGGGGTAGGGGGGAGCAGAGAAGGGGGTTCATTTTTTGTCACTGACCATTTTTTTGCTTTGTTAAACTGTATTTACATTGATTATTTTCAATTCAACATATAATAAACTGCTTTTCCTTTCACGCTTTTTCTTCGATTATTTTCAATTTACCTATTATTGCTTATTAACTCTTTCATTACGGCTGAAAAATCAAAAATTGAACGACCACGTTGTTCTATTGATATCTCTTGAAATAACCATAACTGTTGCGAAAGCTATACATTTTCTGGAAGCCCAATAAACCGGCTTTTACTTGTTCTTTTAAATTTCCCGAACAAAACACATTATGTTAATATAAATTAGCATTAATTATCATAAATCAGGTTGAAAAATTTACATTTTTCCAGAAAAGGCCATCTTGCACGCCCGCATAGCATCTTGAAAACTCAAAAGGCCACCAATCGCAGAGTTGTTTATGAAATCAAATCAAACTTGGCGTGTGCGTGGATTTCATGTTCCTGGCGCTTGTCGAATTTCAATTTTTAATATTGCGTTACCGTGTGCCGTGTTTTTCGATTGACGACTTTGCGGGTCATCAACGACCCATTTTAACTGCGCCCGTAATGAAAGAGTTAATATAGAATGGCCGATATTTTTTCGCATCGATCAATTTTATATTTTCGCCTGAATTTTTCATCATCGTTGTAAGTCGGATAAACAACACACATATCAAATTTTAAGCCAATTTGGTGAATTATTTCCTACATTTCTAAACACGGTGAATTTTGACCTTTTTGACCCACATGCACAGAACCTATTGTCTTTGTTGTGTATAGATAGCTTGCGTATATATTTAAAAGTATGAGCTCCCGTGCGGGTGGACCGGTGCGGGTGGGATCTCTGCAGAGACTCTGCTTCGGGTAACCCTTACATAATTCCTCTCAATGAGGGGGGTAGGGGGGAGCAGAGAAGGGGGTTCATTTTTTGTCACTGACCATTTTTTTGCTTTGTTAAACTGTATTTACATTGATTATTTTCAATTCAACATATAATAAACTGCTTTTCCTTTCACGCTTTTTCTTTCGATTATTTTCAATTTACCTATTATTGCTTATTAACTCTTTCATTACGGCTGAAAAACATCAAAAATTGAACGACCACGTTGTTCTATTGATATCTCTTGAAATAACCATAACTGTTGCGAAAGCTATACATTTTCTGGAAGCCCAATAAACCGGCTTTTACTTGTTCTTTTAAATTTCCCGAACAAAACACATTATGTTAATATAAATTAGCATTAATTATCATAAATCAGGTTGAAAAATTTACATTTTTCCAGAAAAGGCCATCTTGCACGCCCGCATAGCATCTTGAAAACTCAAAAGGCCACCAATCGCAGAGTTGTTTATGAAATCAAATCAAACTTGGCGTGTGCGTGGATTTCATGTTCCTGGCGCTTGTCGAATTTCAATTTTTAATATTGCGTTACCGTGTGCCGTGTTTTTCGATTGACGACTTTGCGGGTCATCAACGACCCATTTTAACTGCGCCCGTAATGAAAGAGTTAATACGGACGGTGTAGCGTGTTGTTCCTATAGGGGGCATGGGCTATTGACAGGAGGGGCCTGTTAGCCAGTATGACGTAATTGTGGCTCTCACCTGGGTAACCTCGAGGTTTTCCCGCCAAAGCTCAACAACCTCTTCGCCTGAACAGTTTTTACTTTCTCGCATGAGCAGTTCTCGGTTGTTTATGCCCCGTTTATTATGCAACAGCCAGTCTACCGTTACCGTTGATCAAGTGGCCGACCTCATGGACAACACTGCGCCTCCAAAAGTGCCCTCGGACTCGCTACAACCTATATCGTCGGTCACAACAACTTCGTCGATAAACACCAGCTTCGACTGCCGCTTCCTCATGTTCGCTAGTTCTTCCAGTGCTGAGTAGTGCCGAGTCTTGGCTACCTCCCTCGTCTTCGCCAACCGTGTCGTCCGAATTTCCACTCCGCGTTTCGGGAAAAGTCCTGTGGGGTATAAAAGGGGTTCCTTCGTCGAGTTGGTATAGGGGCTTCATCGCGGCCATTATTATATTATTTGTTCTACGGGCCTTGCTATCACCGCGTAGTTCCATAACGATGCTGTCCGGTATTTGCTGTTTTTAAAAGCAGCGGCGAGCTGTTTATCGGCTGTTTATGAGCTGTTTATGAGCTGTTTACCGGCACCCCACAGATGCAAGTAGCACAACATAGCATTAATAGAGTAATGGTAATAAGCATTCTAAAAAAGGACAAACAAAAACATATATATATACAGCACATGCAGTAATAGGTTAATAAGCATGTAAGTTATCACCGATCAAAGTGAAGTAGATATCTTTAAGGTAGCAAAGGTAATAAATCACACAATGCAAATAGCACAGTCCACAGCAAGAATAAGGTAACAATGACGTGCAACAGCAAGGCACTTGCACTTTAACAAACCATATAAACAAGGCAACAAGCATTTAATAGCAATAGGGTGATAGTACTGGGGCCAATTTGTAATAAAAACACACTTTTGGAGAAAGCAGAGGGGACTGCGGTTCCCCAGATAACCGAGCATAAATATTAATGAATACGCGTACCAACAAACCATATAAACAAGGGTATGCAACCTAGATACTTTAATAAGTAAGTGATGTGATCTATGTCAACATGTCAAGTATTATTGAGAGAAAGCTGTGATTGTGGTGTGAGTTTATATTATTAGGAATAAACGTAATAAAAAATTCTGTGAAATTGGGCGTATTTCCGACAACTCAACAATATTGGGTAATCTCACCCACATAAACCGAAGCAACATTGGGTATCCACTGTTAAAACAATCTAGCTGAGAACCTTGGTTATTGTAACGTCACCGTGTTCAAACTGCATAAACTCGCATGGAGTCAATGAAACATTGAAACGGCTTACCTTGAGAGCTACCGCTTTGTTCTTGCCATCACTAATGGCGCCAAAATCTCTTCAAAGACTTACCCGGGTCAAGGCGAGCGCGACAGGCACTGCTGTCTGTTTGTTCAGAATACTCAGTGCCTTATTACCATCACTCTATTGCTGTGTTGTGCTACTGGCATATGTGTAGGTTGCGTTATCGCTGCTTCCTATATGTTTTGTCTTATCATCTGTATCTATAAGGTTTTTCGAGGGTTCTGACCTTATATAGGCATCATTTGGGCATTACAAGCCCACGTTAAGTAAGGGATAGCCCCGACCAGGTTCCTACAATGGCAACGCCTCGTTGTTCACAGCGCTATTCTTTCAGACTCGCCTGCAGCAAGTCTCCTGCAGCAAGTCACCAATTGGACTACTGTGCCATTATCCAGTCCTCCCCATCAGCTTCCTCCTTCAGTCACTGCATGTTTAGGGCAAAAGGATGCGAGCTTCTTGGTTTCTCTTGGTACGCGTATTCATGATTTACGGTCTCTGATCCTCAATTGAACTGGCTGTGTGTATTTTTGAACTCATTGCTGCGGACAACACTCACCCTGTGATGCAAGCTTACCAGTCTGATCCTGGCCAACCTGTCGCTTCCAAACGCAATCAACCTGACAACTGATGCCGATACTTGACCTGTCCTCTCCGCAAGATCCCCTATTCCATACACCATGTGTCTGTCGACGACACCATCTGGGAACTCATGTTGCTCGGTCCAGGAGTGCTTGTGGCCAAATTTGACGTCAAGGTGGCCTACCAGAACATCCCGCTATTTGAATGTCGGGGAGATACCCACAGGAAGTGGTGGCTCCATTTGCTGTTTGAACATTGAGGAGATACCCACAGGAAATGGTGACCTCGCATTCCATTGTAACGTTGGGGAGATACCCACAGGTAGTGGTGACCCCATATGCCATTTTAATGTTGGGGAGATACCCATGGGAAGTGGTGACCTCATATGCCAGTGTAATATTGAGGAGATACCCACAGGAAGTGGTGACCTCATATGCCATTGTAACGTTGGGGAGATACCTACAGGAAGTGGTGACCTCATATATGCCATTGTAACGTTGGGGAGATACCCACAGGAAGTGGTGACCCAAATGCCATTCTAATGTTGGGGAGATACCCACGGGATGTGGTGACCTCATATACCATGTAACGTTGAGGAGATACCCACAGAAAGTGGTGACCTCATATACCATGTAACGTTGGGGAGATACCCACAGGAAGTGGTGACCTCATATGCCATGTAACGTTGGGGAGATACCCACAGGAAGTTGTGACCTCATATGCCATTGTAACGTTGGGGAGATACCCACAGGAAGTGGTGACTTCATTCACCCAACCGACCACTTTTGCTTCGGAATGTTCTGGCGAGAGCAATTTTATGTTGACCTAGTCCTACCCTTCGGTTTACGTTCGATTCCATTGATCCGACTCCACCCCTATTTGTTCGACACTGTTGCCTCAGTGGTTCACTGGATTCACAGACTCCCACCAGTGTCAGTCATACGTCTCAACGGCCTTTCAAACCTTCAAACGACTCGGCCTTCCTCTTCACCCAACCCAACGGGAGGGCCCCGCTAACAATGCTGATGGTTTAATCTGTTTTTAGGTATAGAGCTAGATTCCATTGCTTCTACAGCTCGACTCCAATGATAAATTGCAGCGCATTCTACGGCTCCGTGGTCCAAACTACATGTTCTCTTCCTCTGCGACAACACGGCCCTTGTCTCATTTTCGCTTCCAAGTCAATTCCAGCGTTTAGTCCCTCAGGCGGGTCCGCATCCTTCCACCATCCCCCTGGCCTTGCTCCTCAGCCTGGTCTCACAACTTGATTTAAGTGTTACGACCTACCAGCTCAGGGTCTGTCATTATCCATAAGGGGCTCATCCCAGGACCCTTGTTGTCTTCACCCATTGTCAATCTGTTTTACCGCAGCAGGGTTGGGTCAGCGTTCAGCAGCCACAGTTTCCGTATTGGGGCGGCTACATTCGCAGCGGTCACGGGCATCCTGGATCACTTGAACAAGACTCTTGGCCGCTGGTCCATTAATGCAGATTAACGATACATTCGCACACCTCCGGATGTGCTCACCGCAGTCGCACAGGTCCTTAGTTAATTGGGGTTGGTTGCTCCTTCTGGAAGAGGGTTTGTAGGCCTCAAAAACCCTCGCTCCAGCAAGCTGGAGGGGTCGCATTGGAGATGGGTTTTCTCGGCCGCGCAAGAAACACCACAAGTACCTAACTAGGCAGTAGCGGATTACTGGCCACACTGGAATGCCAGGGCGTCTCACGGGACAGCCTAGCTAGCGGGGTGGTGTAATTGATTGCCCGGCTTGAAGCATTCCCTGGGGACTGCGACCCTCCAAAATAATAGGTACAATGCTATTACCTCTCAGTACCGTATATATAAGTGCGGGTTGCATAGCCAGGTATGGTGACTAACACCGGACTGTTATTAATTGGATTTATGCAATAAATAATATTAATACGGACGGTGTAGCATGTTGTTCCTATAGGGGGCATGGGCTATTGACAGGAGGGGCCTGTTAGCCAGTATGACGTAATTGTGGCTCTCACCTGGGTAACCTCGAGGTTTTCCCGCCAAAGCTCAACAACCTCTTCGCCTGAACAGTTTTCCCTCCCACCCTCCCTTGAGTTACTGTTCTCACGACAGGGGGGCTCCATCTGCAATACGGGTTCATCTATGGGAGCAGTAGCACTAGCAGCATATTTTAGGTGGCGGACCCCCCCCAGCACGCTGTTGGCAAAATGCACATCTGCTTGTAGTCGGGACATGGTTCCCTCGACTGGTCATACAGGACATGGCTCGCTGCAGAGCATCGCGTCTGCCACAGGATGAGGTTTCCATCAGGTTGGGGAGGTGGTTCCCCTGTCAGTTTATGGGTATCGCTTGCAGGACATGGTTCCCTCGGTAGGCTGAAGGCAGCTGTCAAGGCTGGATGGGCGACAAGGTTCCCTCAGGGGGCATGCACAGGGCATGACATTATTGGTCAAGGTACCCTAGGGTCAAAGTACACTAGGGTCAAGGTACACTAGGGTCAACGTACCCTAGGTTCAAGGTACCCTAGGGTCAAGGTACCCTAGGGTATGGCATTTTTCAGGGTCGAGGTACCCTAGGGTCAAGGTCCCTAGGGTCAAGGTACCCTAGGGTCAAGGTACCCTTCGGAAGGGAACACGGTTCTCCTAGGGCACAGACGGCTGGTCACCGTCTGGACCCTTCGGCTGCAAGCACAGACGCAGTGAGTCTTGCTTTCCCTGGCATGCCAGGTGATAATTAACTTGATAGGTAATGCATGTATGTGTTGTACCTTTGTGACCTTGCGTATGTGTTGAAAACACCATGTGGGTTCTCGGACCCGGTGTCTGTGCCTAAGTGGCCCTGTGTACTTGTATTGTTACTTATGTGTGGCGTATGTGTTGTCACGTGTGCTGTTACTTGTGCGTGGCATAATGTGCTTCTGTTACAGCCATTCACTCAATTCAGGTTGGTCAGGGATGCTATTCGGTAAGTGTATCGGGAATATCTTGTAGCTTTCTTTATATTTATTCTCCACTATTAGTAGTGTGACCTGCAGTCCCCGGGATTGAGATGGGTTTTCTCGGCCGCGCAAGAAACACCACAAGTACCTAACTAGGCAGTAGCGGATTACTGGCCACACTGGAATGCCAGGCCTGGGCGACTTACTGGACTGCCTAGCTAGCGGGGTGGTGTAATTGATTGCCCGGCTTGAAGCATTCCCTGGGGACTGCGACCCTCCAAAATAATAGGTACAATGCTATTACCTCTCAGTACCGTATATATAAGTGCGGGTTGCATAGCCAGGTATGGTGACTAACACCGGACTGTTATTAAATATATATAGCAAAGTGAAAAGGTGGTAAACTGCCAAGAATTTAGTGACGAGATACTGACGTTTCGAGCGGAGCCCTTCATCAGAGTAAGAGTTACTTTTTTACTTTTTTATATATATATATATATATATATATATATATATATATATATATATATATATATATATATATAGAAAAATGCGTAGATTGATCACACAAGTAAAAGTATATAGAAAAAGTTCGTTGTGGAAACGAAGAAGATGGAATAAAGGATATCAGTAAATAACACTCATTCTGCACAAACATTTTCGCTTTTATTATAAGCTCTTCAGGTGCTGAGTACTTGGTGAAAGTGTTTGGACCACCACATCACTACACGTGTGGTGTTAGGTTACTTACTGCTAATTATTTACATAAAAATTTGTTTACATAAACCTCTAGTAAAATAAAATATATATATCTTACAAGAAGTTGGTATTTAACAG
>JAYKKM010000229.1:6770000-6822500 GCA_035772405.1 Chrysogorgia sp. JL179-B06
CTCACTGGACATGCGGTTACAAAGGTCCTAAACAGAAAGAAAACAGCTTTGTTAATGTTTATTTCCATGCTCCATTCAATATACAAAAGGACGATAAATAATCCACTCTTTATGACAATACAGATTGAATCCAAAAATACAATACATAGATGCACAAGGTCTTTAGCTACAATTTGATTTTCTAACTTAGTTATGACCAGATATAATAATTATATTTTTATAAAAAATTTAAAACATCAGCTAGTGGGCCTTGGCCCTTATAAAAAATTTTCTCTGAGATTTCCTTGATGGCAAGACAAGGTGATTAATCATATAGAGCTCAACAGTACTTACAAACTTAAAACAACGTTTATGTTTCTTCTTCTGTTCAAGATATAAAGATTGTAACGTGGTTGACTTTCCCACTTGTTTGGCTCCTTTAAAATAAAAGACGGTTTCAGAGACATAGATCACTGAAAGGTAATACTTACAACACCACGGCACCACAGTGTATGGTGTAATACGCAGCAACACCTTGCCCACTCTTCCCTAGTCCCTACACCAATCTGTGTAATCTGGTCATGTGTGAATATTTGCACTTACCTATCAAACAGATCGCAGGAAAGAATGCCGACTTCCCGATAATCCGGTTTATGTGTTCAAATAGGCCAGTAGACACAAACTGAAAAAGGTGAAATGGTTATAAATTTGATTTTTGGCACTTCCTGTGCAAACTTTTGGTCAGTCGCTAAACACAAAGTCTCTAAAATCCGTACTGTATTTAATTTTTTTTTGGGAGGGGAACAGCTGGAATTGACTGATACATTATCCTCTTTCAACACTAAATACAGTTTCATATAAGGATCCCGAAATTTAAATACTGTCCTAACCCTAAAATTAACCCTAAACCTAACCCTAAACGTAATCCTGATCGTAAACCCAATCCTAACTCTTACGATAATGCTTTATTTTTTAAAGAACGGCTGATTTTGATTTTGAATTTTACTACCGATGACGACATTTCGGGAATTATATGAAACTTCACAAGTAATATATATGAAACTTCACCCGTAATATCCGAATATTTACTGTCTACTGGAGAAAGCCGTTGGCATCCATATTTTGTGATAATAGGTACAACTGCAATTTGGTGCAATACGGTAAATAAAGGAACCTTAAAAATTCTTGGGGGTGACACATTAGGCTCTTCATAAATCTTCTCGTCGCTCTTGCTTTCGCTGTCATCCATACTCTTCTACGTCTCCTTGAGTAAAAGAAAACAAACTATGATTACACAAAAAGTTCTGGTATAAAAGGAGCATGACCAGGCCAACGATTTATATACTGTAAATCGTTAAACTCTGCACTTGCCACTTACGGTTCGCACATTTATGATCAAAACCAAATAGGGAAGAAAGGGAGTTGTCAACCTCGTACCCAGGCTCGTTACTCGCCGCTCCCAAACTCTCTTCCCACGATTTATCCCCTTGCCCGGAGGGTGCTAATCCCGACCGGCGTTTAGTGCGTTACAGAGTCCAGTTACGCATTGAACCACGGGCTTTAGGACAGGCTCGATGCGAGTATTAAAAAGTTGTTTCAACATGCGATTGTTAACATAATCCATTTATTTGTCGCGCCTTAATGTTCAATAAACTTGCTTAACTATAATACAAGAGTTTAGAGTACGATACCTTGAAATCCTCCACAATTTGACTTGCAAATCTTCGTGTAAAGTATTTGAGTTTGAACCGCCATGTTTACTTGACCCAATCCTTCCAACTGCCGCGCGGCTTAATATTATGACGTAACACGCCCTGGATAATTTAAATGTTCGAAGGAGTGGGTCTAGTTAAGCCGCGCGGCAGTTGGAAGGATTGGGTCAAGTAAACATGGCGGTTCAAACTCAAATACTTAATACACGAAGATTTGCAAGTCAAATTGTGGAGGATTTCAAGGTATCGTACTCTAAACTCTTGTATTATAGTTAAGCAAGTTTATTGAACATTAAGGCGCGACAAATAAATGGATTATGTTAACAATCGCATGTTGAAACAACTTTTTAATACTCGCATCGAGCCTGTCCTAAAGCCCGTGATAATGAACCGTGCCATTCAAGATCAACCGGCACACACACGCGGCCGAAAATTAGGCCCTGGTGAACAGAAACTGATTTGAATTATTTTAGGGGCAAATGTGGGCGAAGGGGTTTGTTGCGTACACGTATTCCGTAATAGTTATAAATTACACATGATCTCTGGATTTACAATAATGCTAAAGACTGAGTGTCTCATTCGTCACCCGTTGCTCACGTTGTAACCAATAAACTACTGTAATTATAAAGGCATTGTATGCAGTAATTTAATAGGCCGCCATATTGGTTTTAGCTATCCTATCTGTACATTTTTGACTGAGAGTCTATTAAAAAGCCTGTCGTTTTTAAAAGAGAAAGGGAACGAAATTTTAGCAATTCTTTGACCAACTACGGTATGTTTTTTCAACCGAACAAGAGGAAGGGAAATTCGACGATAAGGATTGTCGACGTTGCCAAGAAGAGAGCTTCGAACCTTCCGCTTCCATCTCCCACTTCCAGTGGTATTTTTAGAGTTGAGCAAGAAGAAATATGCGAAGATCATGATGATGACGACTGTGAAGAAGAATCCGCAGAAAGTGATTGCGAATTAATTGATACGGAGTCATCGACACATAAGCATCGGATTCGGAAGGAAAGGTTGTCGTCGAATTGGGAAAAAATCCGTGTGAGAATGCTTCAGTCTTCTTTGAAAATTGAAGGGTTCGTTCATGCGAAGTGTGTAGAGTGTGACCAACCGGTGCAGACACGTTGCCGAGATTGCAGTTATTGTGCCTATTACTGTTTAGAGTGCTGCAATAATGTTCACAAGAATAAATTGCAATTTCATATCCCCGAAGTAATGAAAGTAAGAACTTTGATTGTTAAACTATTAATATATAACTTTGATTGAATATAAACTTGCATCTACATTAATTTATTTGATTATATATATCATTAACTATGTATATATTACTACAGGAAAAGTTGTGGTGTATTACAGTACATTAGTGTTGAATATATATATATACTGTATAGGCAAAAAATGCAACTTCAACTTCTAGAGAACCTGGGTCTCTATAGCAGCACTCTGATTCTGACTGAGATACAGAGCTGTTGTTGTGAGTTTAGCTGTGAATTCAGTGTGTACAGTATACTGAATATAGATGTGTGAAGTTGATCATCCAGGTTGTTGTAGTCCAGGTTGTTGTAGTCTTACAACATATGTGTAGTCCACAAACCCATGACTACTTTGCGACATATACTGACTAACGTGAAAGACAAAGAACAGCCTCACAAAATACAGGGTGCAGTTTACAAGATCAAATGTGCTGGCTGCTAGGACACTTATATTGGTGAAACCGGCAGAAATCTATAAATCAGACTAGCTGAACACAAATGATCTAAAAAGCGGAGACAGGACTAATCACATAGCTGAACACCACGTACAAACAAAACACGATATTGACTGGGACTCGGCTGAATGTATCGCCTTTAACACAAACTACAAAGAGCAACTTACATTAGAAAGTTGGTATACCGGAACATAAACCACTTAACAGAGCACAACAATTACCAACACCATACAAAAGACTTCTTTGCATGCACCAATGAACAATAGACCTACCCACACAATACACCCATGCTTAACGCAACACCCACGCTTAATGCAACACCCACTCATACTAATTATGACACAAACAATCAATGGCACAATGAACCAGAGCAATATATAGGCAAACCCTGACAAACAAACTTTACTTTACTCTGAAGATGACCAACACTGAGGCTGTTGAAATGTCAGTCACCTGGAAGATCAACTTCACACATCTAGATGATACTCCTAGGTTCAAACCATTTACTTTATACTTCAATATATATACTGATTTTGTGGCTATGCTTCTTTAGCTCAATAGTGTAGAGTCTGGCTGCTATTAATAGCTCAAAAAGCGGACAAACAAACCAAATTTGACTCACAAATGATTGCAAATGAGCTATTTCTTTTGTTATGGCCGCAAGAATTATGGGTAAAAGCGGACAAACATCGGTACTGACGTCATCTCGACGGAGCGCTATTGGTTAGAACACTGGTCTAGTAGAGATATAAGGTCGATGGTTCAATTCTCAGCCATACTGTAAGGCCTTGAAGATGCATTTTTCGTAAATGGTCCTGGTTGGATCTCTAAAGTATGTTCATCACTCATAATACATACACAACAACTTTTCCTTCATCAATTCACTGAGTGTAAGTGCAAAATATCAACTATATAACATTACCATGATCGGGATAGTAGTAATATATATATATATATATATATACATGTGTTAGAGACTGGCACTAGCTCTAAGCCAATCAGAATCAAGTATTGATTTGAATGGACCAATCAGAGCAGAGCCAGTCAAAAATTTCCAGGGGGGTGTCGTATTTTTAAGGTGTGGTCACCCTGTATAGAACGACCAGTGATCAAATCAGGGGGGATATGAAGCTGGTCGTATACAAGAGGTTTTTTGTATTAAAATTATTCAAAATAAGGTGGTCGCGGTCAAGAGTATATATATCACTTAGGTCGTGTTGTTGTACGACCAGTTTTTTGATAATCCTGAACGACCAGTGAAGGTCATTCAAGGTGAATAGTGTTAAGCAAGTACTGACGTCATTTGCTATATGCCGTGGTGAAAGCGGTGATGAACAGGAACAGGATGTTTAGGTCGTAGAATTTAGTGTTCTGACCAACTGAAGATCAGTAGGAATAGTTCACCGAGAAACCAAACACACCCAAGGTGACAAGAAAGTCAAACATTGTACAAGTTTTCACGCAGAGTCTAACATGAAAAACGGTTAGACTCTGCGTGAAAACTTGTACAATGTTTGACTTTTCTTGTCACCTTGGGGATGTTTGGTTTCTCGGTAAACTTATCCTTACTGATCATCAATTAATCGGAACACGAAATTCTACGACTAAACTTCCTGTTCCTGGTCCATCACAGCTTTCACCACCACATGTAGCATCCGTGCCAGCACTTAGACAAATCATCATTCACACAGTGATATATATACTGACACACACACACGTTTTTGAAAAATTAAAATACATAAAATTCTATTATACATAACCATCATACCTCACCCGATGTGATGTTATACTTACCATCCAAAAAAACGCCATATTTTTATTTGAAGACTTGTAATGATGTTTGAAAATAAAAATAAACAGTTTTTGAACTGTACTTATTTTTATTTTGGAGTTTATTGAAATAAAAATAAGCATTTTGAATTAATCATAGAAATTTCCGCCATGGAGCTTCTTACCTCGACGCCATCTTATGGCCGAATGACTGATATTCTTTAGTTACGGTATTTTTAAAAAGGATCTCAAAATATTATAAGAGGATATATCTCATAAAAATTATTTCGGATTCCCAAAAAAGTTTTAGAGAGAGATAGAGTTTGGAGAAACCTCAAAATAATTTTAGATGAATTATCCAATAAAAATATTAGAGGTGTAAAAGTGTTTTAAGATAAAAATTATTTCGGAGTGTTGCTTCCTTAAAAAGTTTTAGAGAGATAGAGTTTTGAAAAAACCTCAAAATAATTTTAGATGAAATATCCCCAATAAAAATATTAGAGATGTAAAAGTGTTTTATTAATTTGGAGAAAAACCTCAAATAATTTTTAAGAGATTTGTTTAGTATATAAGCAGATGTTATTTCATATTTTATCAGTTGTGTGTGTTTTGCTCGCTTGTAAGTTGTGCTTCGGTACAAGACTCTGAATTCTTCCAATGTTCTGTTTATTATTAAACTGCATTGGTGCGCGATCAACCCGTAGTCAAATTTGCGATTCGAATGAGATTGGCTCAGGTCCATAGCGACAATCTGGTCATCCCTTGTTCAATGAATTGCTTATTTTACGCAAGGGTTGTTCGTTAGCATATGATGAAAGAGTTAGCTATAGTAAAAACACACACACGATGGAGAAGTTTGGATGAATATATATACACACACGAAAACAATAAAATTTTTACATGAATAAATTTGTGATGTCTTTGAACGGTTTTCTGGTAGGGTATAATACCCCTCTGTATACTACCCCTACAAATTAAAATTAAATATTTATTGTTTTATTTTTTCCAAATGTTGTACACCTACAAATTAAAATATAAATATTCATTTCATTTTAATCATAGTGTCAGTACTCTCGAAGTACATAAATTGCTCACCTCGCGTGTCAACGTATCCCCACACGCGAGGGTCATCGTCTTCCTCTTCGCGTACAGGTGGTTCATATTCATCGAAATCGAATTCCGTGTCTGGTTGGACACGGAAGGCCCACTCGCTTTCGCCGTCTAGATCCCGCACCAGGAGTACCCCCGGAATGGTATCGGGTACATCTACATCGTCTATTGGGGGAGGAGGGATGGTTTCTTTCTAAGAGAAATATAAAAAACATAATAAATACATAGCGCTTGTATAGTAAAAACATTTTTAGCGCTATCTTACCTCACATTTGACAGCGTAAAGCGGGATAGCTTCCACACTCGGGTCTTCGTCTTCAAGCGGGGGTGGCGGGATGGCTTCGTTCTAAGAGAAAATATAAAAAACATAATTACATAACGCTTGTATACAGACAGTAAAAAACATTTTAGCGCTAACTTACATTGACTTCGGTTGTTTTCTGGATGGGTTTCGTGTTGGTTTGGTTCGACATCTTCGTGTTTTTTATTTTTGCTTGGTTCTAGCTTGAAATCGTTGTGGTGTGAGACACGCATACGTGATTTATTTTATAATGACGCTCTCGGTCTATTACAATGGTTTGCGGGTTTAACCAATCAGAGTTTCTATAATCAAACCCTCCCCCGTATCTATCCAATCAGAGTTCGTTCATTAACCCCCTCATGTCAAAACAAGTGAAGTATTATAGGTGGGGAACAATATGTGTTGTTAAACGCTTAAGGATGCGTATATATAATTAGCGTCGTGTTCTATGACCGCCCTTTCTGTCAAAACAGTATGATTAATAATAGGATCGAAACAATGAAGCTTAAGGACGCGAAGCGTTTTGTTCTGATTCCTCCCCTTATGTCAAAACAGTTTGATATATAATATGGTTAAGGACAATGAATTTACTTGTGGGGATTAGCGGCCATTTTGTTTGTGTACTTTGGTAGTACCATTTTTTAATGTGTTCTAACCTTATTTACTTGTAGGGATTAGCGGCCATTTTGAGGGGATTAGACCCTGTGAAATATATATTTCCCGTGTTTAAATACGTCTATTTCTAGATATTTAAGCATTTTTATACTTATTTAAGCATATATTTATGCTTTTTGATACTTTATTTTACACTTTTCACACATTTTAGTATATATTTTAAAATACCCGTGAGCGCGATAAGGAGAGCGTGTTAATTAATTCACACATGTCAAAATAGATGATAATGGTTTTTTATTGTTTTAACGTAATACTTCGAGGTTACATTTCATCGTGTAAGAGTTTACAAAGAAGATATGTCTGCCCAAGAGATCTTCTTGATTTTCCTGGCGATGAATCATTGCAACAATAATTCCAGCTTCGACTCCCATTCGGGTATTAAGAACAGAGGTAAGGTTAAAATCCTTTAGTATTATCCCGCGCCGGTTGTCTAACCAAATTTTATCTTCTTTCATGAAGTCAACCACATAAAAATCAGAGTCTTTGCATATTGTATATAGAAATTCAGAACTGTATAACTTCACGTTAACAAGTTTAATTTCGTTTATATCTATGCTTGTTGTCATCGTATCTAATACTAAAATGTTTTTGGAGATGTCTATATATACAAAGGGATTAGTCTTTTACGATAAAAATATATTGATTGGTAAGATACACGTTTTTACCAATCTTATCGTGTTCGGATGAATCGAATTCGATTTTAAAATAATTGTTATCTTCATCTTTAAAGAAAAGTTCATACATCTGTTTCGGTGCTGCAGGTTTGGGTCTTGAACCCATTAACTGTAGATTTCGTTCACGAGATAGATCTCTCAAGCTCCTCATAGATATAATTTTTGCTTGATTCATGGCTGATAGGGTGGAGGATCATCGCATGTTACACGTACAAATAGCCCGATCAATGCTGTAAAATCCTCTGATGAGTAGGTATATATATATTCATCACCTAACAATAGCAACTTATATATTATTCTATCACGTGCATTGTTGGGTAACGGTAACATTTCCATTTTATGACATTCAACCACTTTATATTCATTGTGTGAAAAATACTTTGCTAAATCGGTAATTATTATCAACAGAGGATTTTCTTTAGTCCCTGCAACCATGTTGAAAGTGTTTTAATAAAATATGACTTCTAACGTATGTTTTATATCTGTCCTAGCAACGTTTTTACTGATATATATTTTGGGGGAATATGTACTGCATTAAGTCAACAAAAAGATTAAAAAAGATTTACATGTATTAGTAATCTTATAATATTGATTTTATCATTCGACCAATGAGAATACCCCGATATTTTATTGGGGAATTAAGTTCAACCAATCAGGTTACGCTATTTTTTTTTACGTGTTTTTTTATAAACGTTTGTTTCCAAAATTTTTAGACACAATCTCAGCATGGCCCGTGTGAAACAGACACATAGAAATTTGGAAAGTGGAAAAACCATTGCACGGATTGAAAGTAGGGGGAAAGATATTCCTAAAATGTTGAAACAACGCCGTCATCAGCAACAAGAATATCGTCAAATGGGACGGAATATTTCAGATGATGAACAAGCATACAGCCAAGAAATCACAAGAAAAAAGAACATCAAAATAACTAAAGACATTGCCACAGTCGCCATTAAATTTTGCTCTACCGATAACACCGTCCAGTCACGTGTCCCCTCGGCAAGCGAAGTCGTCACCACGGCAAGCAAAGCTACCCCCCTTGCAAGTAAATTCATCGTCTCAAGAACAGGAGGGTTACATAAACCCTCTACTCCTGCAAGCGAAGTATAACACGTCACCACGGCAAGTACCGTCTCTAGTCCAGCAAGTAAATTCTCCTCTACTACAGCAAGCGAAGTATAACGTGCCGTCGTGGCAAGCAAAGGTACCGGCTCTACTATCGCAAGTAAACCCCCTACCTCCGCTACTATCGCAAGAACAGTATAATATACCGCTTCAAACACCGCAAGCAAAGTATAATGCATCTCCTATTCCACCGCAAACGATCTCACCGCCACAACCCGAAGATGAATTAGATAATTATATATACGATATGCCCATTGATTTCTTCGGTCAAATCCCTATTCCTTCTCCTGCGAATTTAATACGAATGTGTGATGAAATGGTACCCGTTCAACAAGGAAAACAATTATTACAAATTGTGGATGAATTAGCAAATGCTCTTTCCCCCACATTATCGCCTATTCCTCTTTCACCACCACCACCACAACTACCACCCCCACCTAATTCACCCCAGCCATTATTTCCAGTATGTGAAGAAGAGGAAGAAGAAGAAGAGGAAGACGACCGAGAAGTATTGAACGATCCGCCATTGAAGAAAAGATGTTATAAACGTTCGTTAATATATATGAAAACGTGAAAAAAAAGGTGATGAACATCATGAAGAAAAACGAATGACAATCTATTCGAATTATGATCAAGATATTATTTGTACACAACGCGATAAATATCGTGAGTTAGAGGGTCTCTATATTGAGAAACTATATATAAATAAACAATATTTGCAATGGCGTTCTAGAAAATTTACGAGTGACCTTATGGAAAAACGATATATAATGGATAATAATAAGGATTTGAAACGAAAGACTGATTTGAAAAAAAGGAAACCGAAATGTATAAAATGATATTGTTCTAAATAAAAATATCAGTAATGTGAAAACATGGAGGTGTGGAATGTCATGGTAAAAGAACTGGCACGTTTTGAAATAAAAATCAATAAAAATATGGAACAAAGTGTGTGGAAATGTCTTGACGATCATGAGAATTTATTTAAAAATATTATTGCACATTTAAAATGTCCACGTGAACTTTTAGATGCCTATAATCGTATGGAGCGTCATGAAATTGGACAAATAATAGCATTTTTTGCTTTAATCCTGTGTTTTTTTAGATATAATCACATTGATAATGAGGAAAATATAAAATTGTGTATACGTCAAACAATTTTAGATTTTAGAAATTCACATCTTAAATTCATTTTATTCCCTCATGATAAAAAACACACGTCGTGGTTTGGGTTGTGGAATATATTCTTTGAATTTTTTAAATTAGTCTAAATACAATTTTTCAATACTCTGTATTATAATGTCAGGATCTTCAAAATTAATATTATATGATTCTATAATACTCTTAATAATAAAAGTAGTTGATGTACTGGTATTAGATGTAATCCTTACCCTTATAGAAAAATTATATATTATATCCATATGCGGGGGGTAATATTGTAAACTAAGCGGACTATTATTTTGTATAATACTATTATTTTTAACTTGATCTGAAAATAAACTGACTTTAAACTTATACGGGGTACTTGTCTTATAGAATAATTTAAACCAATAAGAGTATTTTTGACAATTTTTATAACAACAGGTACAGGGAGGGGTTTTCCTATGTATCAGCTTAACAAGCTTATCGAGATTAAAAGTATAAACCCTATCGTTACTAGTTTTAAGTTTTGATATAGGGTTATGATTTTCGCAAAAAAAAATAAAGCAACATACAAGCTGATACACTATTTTCTCAAAATAATCTAAATTATGTAGATAATTAAAAGTAGCCTTTAAATAAAACGGATCTATAAAATATAAATAAATACAGCAATATGTAAATTCATGACTAAAACAAACGATTAAGTCTATGTAATGTATTACAAAGATAAGACCCTCCATACCCTATGGGTTTAGGAATTGTAGTTTGCTCATCATTAATAGTAATTGAAATAAAGTGGTAAATATCATTTCTTGGGTAATAACTGTTTTGAATTTCAATAAAAAAATTATCAGAATGATTATCATTCAAATGAAAAATAGATTTCATTAATGTTTGAGAGGGTTATTAATAGTAATTTGTGATAACGCTCACAGAGTTTTTCACCATAAATATAATATTTTCGTTGTGTATGAACAACAGGTATTATATAGTGTTGTTTATCGGTTAAGATTCGCCAATCCATGCATTCATCTTGATGCATTTCAGGTTTCATTTTTTCAATATAGGCGTAGTCTTTATATCCACGACCAAGTTGTCTCGATTCAAATTCCATACATTCGATAATTTCCCCATAGTAATAGTCACATAAGTCACAGACGGCAAATAATAATCCAATGTATCGGTTACGAAAATGTTGTATATAATACACAATTTTCAATATCGTCTTAATATTGATTTCTTGAGCTTGCACATAGGTTCTTTTACCCCCAATGTTTAATGACATTCTCAAAAGGGATAACGTTTTTTAACAAATCGCCTTGTATATATACTATTTTCTCAATCTTTAAATATATATTTCTACACACAGATTTTAACACGATAAAAATTTTGAAAAAAGTATTATTGTAACTACAATGTATAATATATCAACTGATTAGACGTGTGTGTGTTTTAGAACAACATTAGGAATTCGTATTAATCTACAACACAGCATTTGGTGCAACTAATCCCCATGTATTTGTTTAGAAGAAAATCGCTAATTAGGGATTCGCGTCTCTAATTCCCCAAACACACATTCATTGTATACGAGTATCACAAATCATCGGGATGACATGAAAGCTTTAATCAACGAACTCTGATTGGTCAAACTAATCTACTCCCAGTTACACATAGTAACGCGGTATACAATTATAAAACCCGATGTAGCGTCGAAAATAATTAATATCAGTCTGAGTGTTGGAGAGTGAGAGATGGCAAAAATATTTGAGAACGTGAACAGCGAAATTAAAGAAGATTTCATCCCGTTAGAGACAACTGAGACGAATGAAGAGACTATCGAAGAGTTGTATGCGGGTAAATATAATTGTGCATTAAACAAATGTAAAGAAGAAATATCCCCAGAACGACAGAAATTATTTTTATCACGTATCACACATATAATGGATTGTGAATGTTACCAGTTTAAGGGAGAGAGACCCAGTTATCGTGAAGTAACTCTTCTCGAACTTCAAACGAACAAGTATTTTATTTATCATTGTTATGATGGGAAGTTAAAACCCTACAAAGAACTAACTCGAAGGGAACGGTCTACTGTCTACTATCAATATCGATGTCATGGACTAGACTATTTATCTGAAAAAAAATCAAGAGATTATTTTAGTCAAAGTGAACTTATAAATAGATTAAGTTATTTATTTCGTAATGTTTTTCCCCCGAATGCTATTATCGGGTATAAAGGTGGTGATAAAGAATCGTCGTTAGTTAAAACACTTCAAGAAAAAATTATTGTACATTGTGTGAATCTTGAATATTTTGGAATTGAGAAGTACGATTATTTACTTTCGTTTTATAATCTTAAACCAAGAAATTGTTGGTATCATACTAGTGAACCCACATGTTTATTGTATCATTGTAGTTTGTTTGAATGTCTTTTATTTGCCGCATGTTTGTTTCGTAAATTAGAAGATGTGGATAATGAACGAGCGGTACTCTCTATGTATGATAAGGAATTTAATTTTTTAAATTTATTCTCTCCTGAACATTTTTTCCTAAATAAAAAAAATACACTTTTTGATTTTAAAAAAAATATTGAATGTATTTTCCTTTTATTTTTAGAAACACAAAGATTGTTTAAAAAATTTTCAAAAGCACATTTAAGAAATGTTTATATTTTAAAAATAAAACGTACATTAGAACGGTATTATTTTGTTAAAGATGTACATGTTATCAAAAATACTATTTTTGTTAAAATAGAAGGAGAGAGAAGTTTTAAAAAAAATAAGATGATCTTAGCAACTCTTTGTACATTTAAATATATAAAAAATGATATCATTGTACGTATAGTATAAATAAAACGTTTCATAATTTTTGTTCTCTTATTGGAATTAAAATGAGTCAGAAAAAAATCATCCATTATAATGAACGTTTTTATCTTTCGAATCCAAGAAAATTCGGGACAATTGCGTTAAAATCAGCAAATAATATATATGAGTTTCAAGAAGTGTCTTGGAAACAAGGTGTAATACCCGCGAGTTTTCTTATCGGTTTATTTAAATTTAAAACAAATATTCGTGCTCCAGGTCCAAATACTGATTTTTCATTGACATTTAGTAACAATAGAAAATTTCAAACAGATAAACACCCTTATCTTACAGGAGAATTAGAAGCAAGAAAAAAAGATTGGCATAAACGAAAAATAATTCATAGTATTGATGTAAAACTTAAAAATAATATTCGTGATTCATATAACGGTGCGTTAGGATGGAGTATTGTTCAAGTTAAAAAAGAGATATTCGAACAGGGTGATCTTGGCTCATATATTGCAAAACCTAATAAACCCTATTTTAGCTCTAATCAATTGTTTATTGATCCCGAGCAAAATTTCTTTAACGGTGATAAACGTTTTGTAGATTTAGCTTATAATTTACCTGCTGACGAAGATTTTATATTGATTCAAAACATTAAATTTATAGATGAAAATTTTTTGTGGAAATATGGTCTTAAAATTGGTGAAGCTGATAAACCCTATAATGAATACGAAATTTCTATTGTTTATTCCGAGGGATATACGTAGATATACCCCTATATAAAGATCGTTTTTTCAAGATGGTCGTGTGTAAGTGTCATGGCTATTTTTCAACGAGTACAAAATCAAGAGGGATATAAGATTTATCATGAATTAACACAATATAGTTATGTGGAATCCGTTTTTTTTTGGCAATTAGTAGGAAGTGTGGAAATTGAAAAATCAAGATATCATCTACTAATATCTATTGCTGATTATGAAACATATGTACGGTATAAATTTATACTGGAAGTAGAATGTTCAAAAAATCCCAAAATGTATGTTATGCATCATGAGGAACACGACATTCCAGAAGAATGTTATGAATTTCTTCGTAAAATATGTGAAGCATGGAATGATGACCTATCCCCACGTATCAACGACAAAAAGAATTGGAGAATATTTAAAGATACTAGATTATGATAGAAAACATTGTTTTAGTTATGAGTGTTTTAGGAGTATTATAGCATTATATTATGATTTTAGGGTTTATAATAAAACTATAAAATACACTTGTAAAAAATGTAAAGGGGAATGCGAATGTAATGTGGATTACCCTAATTTCATCAGTGTAAAATTTTAATGAAATAAGAGGTTGTAATGTAGAAAAATATTCAATGGACAATAACATCTTATGTAACGAAATAATACACTGAATGTATTTTTTTTATTTGAAAATTAATACATTAAAAACTTTTCAACATGGTTTCTGGGTTTATGATATACAATTCCTCCTTTTTGAAAATGCCTTTTGATTTTTTTTCGTTCCTAGTTTTGCAATAATTTTTACTACTTTAGCTTTTTTTTTAAGCTCTTTTTTAAAATCGTTTATAAAAAGTTTTGCCGTATTTATTGACTGTTTTTATTTCCTCCACGTTGCCTTTTTTTCCCTTTAAAAATACCCCCACGTTGCCTTTTTTTCCCCTTAAAATCACCACCCCGTAATTCTCTTATTCTTCCTACCATTGTTATGAAGGTTGTTTTCTCTCCCAATAGTTATCACCATAGTCTGCAAAAATTTTCTTCATGGGCTTTTATATGTTTTATACTTTCTAAATACATTTTTTTATTATTGGGATTGTAAACAAAATCGGAATTATTTTTATATATAGAACCGGTTTTCCCATTATTCGCATACCGTGCTGCAGCGTGAGTTGTCAAATAAGCATCGATACACGTGTTTGCATCGTTACAAATACTATATACAGCATTTGTGTTTTTACCATATTTACGATCCAATTTGGACTGTGTTGTTTTTTGACCCGTATAATAAGAAATATTACGATCGGGTTTAAAAGGTTTTTTTCCAAGCAAATAATCCTTCACCCGCATTGGGGATCGTTGATTTCTTGATACGTAAGTTATTTTGTTTTGCTAAATGAATCCAACATTTTTTTGTTTTTGCTGTTCGTTTACGACATCTTATTTTTTTTAAGGTTTTACTTCTACATTGAAGAACGTGACGTATACTTTGAGATTTATCATTGCGTCTTTTTTTTCGAGGGTAACTTAACTCTTACCATTTTGTTTTAAAATATAGTTTTTTATTCCTAAATAATCATTATTTTTTTCATGGGTCTGAATAAATTTTACCATACATTCAACTTTATAGATAATATCTTCGGGACAGTTGTATATTTCTTTTTTTAATTTTGTTATTCGTTGTTTTAAAATCTTTGATGAAATATGTATTATCTTTCCTTTATCTTCTGTAAAATTTAGTAAACATTCCCTTAAAAGATACGGCGTAAATAATATTGAAGGATCATTATCTTGAATTTCATACCCGATATAAGGTAAATTAGACGTTTGTAAATAAATTTCAATATGCACAATTTCACTCATATTTTTTTTTTACTCTCTTTTTTTGTTTTAGTTTTTTTTTAAATGGGTTCTTTATTCTCAAAAAAAATCCCTCCTATACTTACGTTGACATGTATTAATATACAGGATTCATACGATGTTACTATTGATCGTGTTGATGGTGAAGACGAAAACATAAATAAAAATAAAACGGCATGTTTTTCTTGTTTTAGAAAAAAAAAAGAAGATGAATGATGATCAGAAAAAATTAAAATATAGTCAAAAAGATATAGATAAAATTGTAAGTTTATTTAATAAGAAAAAAGAAAGTAAGAAAAATGAAAAAATAGACGATTATTTTTCTGTTAATCATATAGAAACTATTAGTAGAGAAAAATTTAAAGTCACTGAACAACATTTTTCTTTGGATGTTTCACGGGAAAAAACGGTTAATTTTATTAGTTTTATTCAATCGTTATCGTTGGTTTTTTCTTATTTAATTAAACATTGCACGGGCAAATGTAAAAAGTGATGATGATTATGTTAGATTTATCTTTAGTAATGCGCCAAAAAGTTTTTTTCTCTACAGCCGTTTTACCCGTGAAAGACTTTGACGTTAAATATTTCTTAAATATTATGGAAAAATTTATGCAGAGTAATAAAGAAATAATAGCTAATGGTTGGAATAGTAAAGTAATTGTTCAAACTTTTCCCGCAGGAATAAGTACAAATAAAAAAAAAAAATAGTGTACTAAGGAAAAAAAAGTATTTACAATAGTTTGAATAAGGGAAATGCTACAGATAAAGGTGGTGTGAAAAGTAATGTAAAAAAATATGGCCGTAAATTTCGCACGGGGGTATTTTATATTCTTAGCCATGTATTATTTCGTACAGTGAAAGATTGTTGTTTTGCTTTAGGCAATATTAGTGGGTTTATCATTTTTAAAACAAGACTATAAATATTTTATAATGAAAAGAAAACCCAATAAACCCGTGGATGATTTATTTACGTGTGAAGAAATTCGAAATGTATATCGGGAATGTGGGATACCCGAGGGTAATGTTGATGCTACACAGTTTCATTTTGTATATAATAATTATTTAAAAAAACAGGGTGTTGATTTGTTAGTGTATGCTGACACTCATTCCGATAATATAATTTATGATTCACGAACTGATAGTGCGGGTAATCTTATTAAATTGACTAATGAAATTGTATGTTTATGGTTAAATAATAATCATTACGATGTAGTCTTAAGCATAAAGGAATTTTCTAAACTCAGTACCAGTTCTTTTTGTGTTAAATGTATGAGTTATTTTACACGTCATGAATATGTCGATAATCACCTATGTACTACAAATAACTTAACTTGTTTACGATGTTATAAATATCCGAATAAGTGTAAAGATAAAAATAATAAACTTATTTGTAGCAGTTGTGATATAATTTTTTATGATGAAAATTGTTTTACAAATCATTTAACAAATAAAATTTTTAAGCCTTCTCAAAGTAATTATGATCGTTTAACACCGTGTCAATATTTTTTTTATTGTAAAACCTGTAACAAAATTTGTCCTCGATTCTTTTTCATTTTTTCTAATAAAACAGTTAAACATGATTGTAGCAAACGATTTTGTTTTCATTGTGATAAATACATGAAACAACCTCATTTTTGTTACGTGAAACCCCTTTCACTTGAATATAACAAGAGGAAAGAAAGTGAACCCACTTATTTTTTTTTTGATTTTGAAACAAAAGTAACCGAAACTAAATTGCTCGTGCCGTTTTATTGTATCGTCCAAAAGGTATGTAAAAAATGTCAACATATTGAATTTAAAAAAAAAAAAAATATTTGAAAAAAAGGATCAAGAAATTATCGATAATACTATTGAAAAAGTTAGTTGTTGTGGGAATAGACAATTTATTTTTGATAACAATGTTATTGAAACTTTATGTGAATTTATGTTTGAACAAACAAATTCCGTTTGGATAGCTCATAACGGGGGTAGATTTGATACTATTTTTATTTTAAAATATCTTTTAGAAATAAAACAGATAATGCCGAATACTATAATGAACGGTACTAAAATAATGAGTTTAATAATTAAAGAACAAAATATTAGAATCCTCGATAGTTATTTGTTTTTTAGTATGAAATTAGCGGATATTCCAATAGCAATGGATCTTCAAGGGGAATGTAAGGGATTTCATCCTTATGAATTTTACGATTTAACTTATGAGGGTGACATTGTAGATCGGAAATTTTTTGATACGAAACATATGAATACAGCAACACTTAATGAATTTGAAAAATGGTATTTAGAAAAAAAGAAAGAGAAATATATATTTCGTAAAGAGATTTATTATTATTGTTGTAGTGATGTAGATATTTTAAGAAAAGGATGTGTTAAATTTTCTACAATGATCGGGACCATAGGTCATATCACCCCCTTTTATGCAAAAAATTGTATTACGATTGCTAGTTTAGCTTTGAAAGTGTATAGACTTAATTTTTTAAAAAAAAATTGTGTAGGAATTATTCCTGCTTCGGGGTATAGGGGAGGTGTAAAACAGAGTTTAATTGCTATTGATTGGTTAGATGAAATTAATCGAGAAATAGGAGGAAATTTAGAATATATCTGTTCACAAAATGGGGAGAAAAACATTCTAGGACGTTTTGTCGACGGTTTTTATATTGATACGATATATCAATTTCATGGTTGTTTTTATCACGGATGTCCCAAATGTTTCGACCCCTATGCATTAAACGTTCTTACAAACGAAAAATTTAGTAATTTATATGCAAATACGCAACGTTTTTCTTGGACAATAAAAAAATGCCGGTTACAAATTAATCGAGATGTGGGAATGTGATTATTTAGAAGAAAAAAAATATACACAGAAACAATTAATTGAAAAGAAAAGAAAATTTTATCCGTTTACTCCTTTAACACCACGTGACGCATTATATGGGGGGCGAACTTCCCCCGTATGTTTATTTAAAGAAACAAAACCCAACGAACGAATAAGTTACGTAGATTTTACATCGCTATACCCTGATGTACAAAAAAATTATGATTTTCCTGTGGGTCATCCTACTATTTTACTGGGGAAAGATTGTAATAAAATAAAAATCAAGGACATATTTGGTTTAGTAAAATGTTGTATTTCACCTCCTCGAAATATTTACTTTCCTGTTTTACCTGTTAGAATAGATGGGAAATTATTATTTCCATTATGTTATAAATGTGCTGTGGATAAATGTAATAAATGTGAACATAATGAAAGCGATCGATACTTGACGGGTACTTGGACTAGTGTTGAGATTCATGTTGCTATAGATAAGGGATATAAAATAATTGCTCTTTACGAAATATATCATTTTGAACGCAAAGAAAAAATCTTTTCACAATACGTAAATCAATTTTTAAAAATCAAACAAGAATCTTCAGGAATTCCTACGGATTGTTTGAACGCAGATGGAAGTAAAAATGATGATAAAATTAAACAGTATTGTAATGATTATTTAAAAAATGAAAATGTTTTTTTAGATAAAGACAAAATAGAGAAAAATCCCGGATTAAGAACTATTGCAAAAACATTTTTAAATTCGTTATGGGGAAAATTTGCTCAAAACGAAAATAATACACAAGTGTGTTTTTTTAAACGATTATGAAGAATTATTAAATATTGCCAATGATAAAAGTAAAAAATTAACATCGATGGAATTTATAAACGAAACATTATTACGTTGTACATATGAAAAAATTGATGATGCAACAACCCCTCTAAAAACGGGAAATGTAATCATTGCGTGTTTTGTTACTGCATATGCACGTTTGAAATTATACGAGTTACTCGTTAAATTAGACGATCGCGTTTTATATTTTGATACAGATTCTGTTATTTATATATCTGATGAAAATAATTATACTGATGTTAAAACGGGAAAATATTTAGGAGATTTAACGAATGAATTAAATGAAAATGAATGGATAACAAATTTTTGTTCAACGGGTCCAACATGTTACGCGTATATAACTAATTTAAATCAGGAATGTATTCATGTGAAAGGTTTTACTTTAAAAAATGAAACAATAAAAGAAAAATTGAATTTTTTATCCTTGACACAATGTGTTAAAAATCAAGATCAGATCATCGAAATTAAATATCACAATAAAATATGTAAAGATAAACTGAATCATATTTTTATTGAGGATGAAATAAAAAAATTTTCATTTACATTTAATAAACGTGTTGTTAAAAATAATTTTAATACGATTCCGTTTGGATTTTTAGATAACTGAAATGAACAATGTTTCATTACCATTTCAACACCCTTTTATGTTAACGTTATGTGGGCCTAGTCAAAGTGGGAAAACATATTGGATATTACAATTATTGAAAAATATTAACATTATGATTACACCAGCAATTGTTAAAATTGTTTATTTATATTCAATTTATCAACCTCTGTACGCTGAAATGGAAAAAGTTCTTGCGGAAAAAACAGATATTAGTGTTGAATTTATCGATTGTCAAAAGGGTATTCCCCGCATTACCGATATACAAACGAATACCCGTGAAAATACGTTAATAATATTAGATGATCTCATGTTAGTTGCAACATCATCAAAGGAAAATCTTGAAAGAATAGATAATATTGCAACTCAAGATGTCCATCATCGTAATATTAGTGTTATTTTTACATGTCAAAATTTAACATATGGTAATGGTAAATTGCGAAATTTACGTGTCAATAGTCAATATTATGTTATGTTTAAAAATTTAAGCGATTATAATAATATGTATACGATATGTGATAATAAAAAAATTAATAGAAATAGATTTAATAAAGTATTAAGTGAAATTAATGAGAAACCCTATGGTTATTTGGTATTTGATAATTGTAGAAAAGGGTATGAAAATTGTAGAATTAGAACCAATGTATTTCCACATGAATCAACGCTAATCTATGATTTGTAAATAAATGTAAAAATAAAAAATAAATGTTTGTTAAAAAAATAAAATGAGTTGTTGAAATTTTTTTAAAAAGTATATATAGTATGGGTTGTGTATATTGTGTATGAATTTTTTTTAAAAAATCATGGCAAGAAGACGATATAGAAGCAGGAGGGGAATTATCCTTAGAAAAAAGAAACAAAAAGGGGGTAGTGCGCTAGATATTTTTGGACCTTTGGGATCGTTAGTTGGAAATCAATTGGGAATTGGTATTCGAAAAAGAAAAAGAAAACAAAAAGGGGGTTTTAATATTTATGATTTAATGACGCCCTTGGCACGATCAGTTGAAGGTCTAAGGGGATCGGGTATTCGAAAAAGAAAAAGAAAACAAAAAGGAGGGTTTGGTGGTTATTGGGGTCAAGCGGTCCGCCATTCCCTAGGGGGGTAAAGAGCACGGCAACATTAGTAAGAAAAAGATATGGTTAACAGTGTTACCCTTAGAAAAAATATAAACAGTGTAAATAAGTTAATTTTTTTGTTTAATTAAAAATTGGCATTATTAAAACTACAACATGACTGATTGTTATTACTTCTTACAATTTTTTTTACATTTTTTATTATATATTCCTACGAGTACACGACCTAAAATTGTTTCTATTTTTTTTTTTAATTTAATATCGTTTTTTAGTTTAATACGTTCATTTTTAAATATTTTTTGTTTATTATTATTTTCGAATTCATTACGACATTGATTGTATAAATATAATAAACTCCAATTTCCACACACGGCTGTATTTTTGGATTGTAATTGTTTACTTTGAATATATTGAAATGTTAGTCCTTTTTTTACACTATAATCATACCAATATTCACGTTTATAAAACGAGACATCTTTTGCAAAACTATCAAAAAAATTCATATGTTTTTCTTTATCCACCCATATAGCAATCCAATGTTGACCGTTTTGATCTGCTTCATCCGTATTCCAAATCCAACACGAGGGATAATAAATTTTTTTAGGAAAAATATTTGCAGGAAATGTACCCAAATAATATTTATTTAAAAACTTATTTATTTTTGAAATTTTATTAATCTCGTTCGTAAATAAAAATTGGGTTAAAAAACAATGTAAATTCATGGATTTTTTCGTCGCCATTTTCTTTGTGTTGAATAGGGTGGTGTTGAAGGTGTAGGAATGTGTGTGGTGTGTGATGTAGATGGTTCTTCGTGACTCGCAAGACCCGAAGGGGTTTTTCCCAAATTTATATAATGTTGTCGTAATTTTATATTTCGTATATAATAGGCAGGCATATGTAATTTTTTCAATTCTTTTAAAGCAACCGTCTGCTTTTGTTGTGTAAGATTGAACATGTTTTGTTTGCTGACATTATGCGTTAAATCGTATAATAAATCATGATGGTTTATTGCAACACCGTTTATTTTTATTATATCTGTCCCCCCAGTTTTAATTTTTTTCCTTTCGAGAAATTCTTTTATTTGTTGCCCACTTGTCACAGTCGGTGTTTTCCTTACTCCGGGTGATTCATCATTGGTCACCTCATTTTCAAGTTCATTACTTTTTCTTTTCATATTTTGTTGTCTTTTTAAAAAACTAACCATACTCTCTGCGACACGTTGATCATTATTAACTTTTTTCATTTCTTCTTTCATTTTATTTTTACTTTCAATAAGTTCGAAATTATTTTTGTTGTTAATTCCCTGCAATAATTTTTCGTTTTCATGATCAGTTTTGATTAATCTAAAATTTCATTTAATTTACTCGGATTAATTAATTGCATTTTATTTACTTCGGTCATTTTTTTTTATTTGTTGGTTAAGTAATTTGTTATGCTTTTTGATATATGTTGATTATACGAAAATCCTCAGATAATAATATTTTTAAATCTTTTTCTTTTATTTTGTTCTTTGAAAACTTATTCAAAATATATTTATTATCACTGGAAAGTTGGATCGAAATTTTTTTATTTAAAATATTTTTAGCAATGTATTGTAATTTATTAATTAATTTGAGAATCTAACAACGTATTTTTTTTATCAATATCTGCTTTAAGATATTTTTTTAACGAGGGTAAAAAATCCTTTTTTTTTTTTTCAAAAGCTTTTTTCTTTATTTTATTTAATTGAACTAATGTTTCTAAAAATTTTAAATCATCTTCGCAACTTGATGAAGAAGAAGTAACGGAACTTTCACTATCCATTTCATCACTAACATCATCGCTAACAACATCGCTATCATTTTCACTATCATCCTCCTCTTCATCATCATCTCTTGAATTATCATTTTTTTCGTCTTTTTTTTTCCTCTTCTTTATTTAATTCATCATTTTTTTCTTCATTCATTTTTTTTTTATGCGTAAACTGAAAACGGTGGAAATACAAGAATATGTTCACGATTTAGGGGTATTTTGTTAATAACTGGTTTTTTTTATTTTTGGTTTTTTTATTCTATTCTTTGTTGTAATGGGTTTTGTGTTCTTCATTTTTTTTTGTACATCCCCTTACAAATGTTGATAATTAAATGCTGTGTAATAATCTTGCAGGGGTTTTTAATCCCACTCTAATTTCATTTCGAAATTCACCAACAAATATTAACGCCCCTTGAACTGTAATTTTGAGAAAAATGAAAATCCACATTAACATTTCCCGACGGTCTTATGGGTAATACTGCAAGATGAGAGTCTCTATTATCTGTTAAATCAAATGCTAATATAGAATACCCGTTTATAAAGTCATTATAAGTTATTGGCATTTCTGAATAGTTGCGATTTAATACCGCGCGTAATTTTGAGTAAGCTTCAGCTTGATTTTCAATTCTCCCGACAACAGCGTTATTTACGGAAACTTCAACATTATCATAATTAGGCCAGTTAAATTCAAAAATATTATGAGTATATGATCCGTTCCAATTTGCTAATGGAGAAAATACAATATATAAACGTGTAGGAACGCTACCATTAAACACATCGATTACTTGATGTGAATTTCGTCCTGCAGCTACTGATTCAGTAATACAACGATAATTGGTTGTATAATATAATGTTTCTTTATTATTGGTCACCATCCCTATATTAAGAGCATTTGATAATTGTTTTTTTGGTTTAAATACAGGAATTTTTATTTTAAAATCGTCTAGGGTAATTATAGTATCAGCAACGGGCATATTCGCATGATTGGCCCCCATCATTACAATTGTATTTAATGCACGCGTTAAACGTAATTCAACTTTATACGCTGTAGGAATATATATTTCAGTACCCCCTTCGCTAAATAATGAACAATCAATCTCATCTATCAAATTCTGCGATTGATTTTGAAATGCCTGTGTTTTTTGTCTCCCTCCTGCATTTACGACATTAGTTCCATTCGTGAAACCCACGATATCGCTCATATGTGCGGGTGTATCTAAATATGCTATATTAAGCTCTTTAGAATCTTTATATCCCGATGGTATTTGACGCGTTATAAATTGTATCCATGATGCAAAATGTGCAAAATTATCTGATGGTGTAATTAAATTTTCATTTATTTTTAATTCTTTTGTTTTCCACATTGTGCGAAGGGGTAATGTAATCATCGCAAACCCCGATGTTGCAGGTGCTATAAGTCCAGCAGCATTTCTAATCGATACTCTAGCCATTATTTTAGCATCGCTTGTTTTCATTAACCCCACGGCGTTTCCATGCCTTGTAAACGTGTATACTGACGATTGATTATCTACGGGCGTTGCGATAATTTCCGTTTCACGACATTCCGTAAACGTATCATTATAGGGTGATGACGTAAAAAATTGCAAAGGCTCACTAAATAATATGTCATTTTTTTCCACATCTTCAATTTTTTTACTCATTATATATTTTTTTAAACGTTAATTTTAAGAATATTTGAAAGTGTTCCCAACACTTGAGGAAGAACCATACCCAGTGCCAATGCGCCACCAAACCCTCCTTTTTGTATTTTTCTTCTACGTTTTCTTATTCCTCTTTTGTTTTTTCTTTTTTTGATGTATTTTTTACGCGTCATTTATTTTATTTTTAAAAAACAACAATAACCACAACAACAATAAAAATAATAATAATATACACAACATTATGATTTTTTTATATAACTTTTTTTTTATTTATACTTTTTTTTACACAGTTTATCTATTTTGTAAAAAACGTATTACATTTGGATCTATTTTTTTTCTCTTTTTTTTATTATCACTTGTATAATAAGTATCTAAATTTAAATTTGGGGTAATCCCACACCCTCATTTAATAAAATTTCTTTCTTAGTTGGATTTTCTTTATTTTTTCTTTTCACAACAAAATATGATGAGGAATAATTTTTTCCACGATTTCTACCGTTTAACAATTCAGTGTAATCTTCTACGGATAGTTCATTTATTTTTTCAGTCATTATTTTTTTCTTCAAATAAATTTATAGATATCTTAATTTCTTCACCTTTTAACGGCACGTTATTCTCATAGTTAATAAAGAACTGTAGTGATTGTTTAGCCTCTTTATCACTCATAAATAAAAAATAGGGGAATTTTTTTTTTTCATCATTTAATGATGTATAAGGATTTTTTTCGTCAATATAAAATAATTCTTTTATAGTATATATAAAACGTTGTGTTGCATTGGAAATAATAGTAGATGAAGAAAACTGAAATCGTGCCATTATTTATTTTTTTTGATTGTTTTATTGCACTGAAATCCATTTTGTTTGCACACGTAATTCGAAATGAATTTTTGATATTTTTATATTCAATCGAATTTAAATTCCATAAAAAATTTTTCCCACTATTTACTAACACGTAAAGAGAAAAAGGATAAAATATTTTATATTCTTTAATTATCATTTCCCCATTTTTTTCTTCAAGAACAATCAAAAGCATTATGTTGAATGTATTAAACAATCAATACTAAGCGTTCCCGAATCAAAAGGAACTAATTTTCCTGTAGTATCTTTAACTTTTAATATGAATTTCTCTTATAATGTCTTTTTTTAATTTTCTCAATGATTTTGGGGGACTATAATAAACTAATTGTCCATCCCCCCCACCACCTTGTCGATGCCATTGAATGGGTACTGTTGTTAACAATTCGGAACAACTATCACCAAACTAATCCCAGTTCTATTTCATCACAATATATAAACATTTTATTTAATCCGTCGGATACGTCAGGTAAGTAATCAAAATGTTTAGAAAAAAGGGTTCGAGGTGTAGGATTATCTTTTTTTATTTCAAACAAGAGAGGTACGATTTCAAGACCTTTTTCATTTTTTAAACCTAGCATAAAAGCTAATTTTTTTGAAAATAATATATTAATCTTTTGATTAAAAGAAGCATATTGAATACCCTTTTTTTCTACCGTAGTCTTGTTAGATAATCGAAATTCATTTACCTGTAACCCATCGGCTGCTTTACTCGCATTTTCATATACCCAATACTCAATCTCAACATTAACATTAATAATTACTTTCCCATTTGATCCGATGGTACAAAAAATTTCAAATCCCTCTAAGATATTATTTAAAAATATAATTAATGAAGATAAATCATAAATTCCGTCGGGTATAATAAATTTATCCGATGTAAAAACGAACTCACTGTTGGCGTATACCGAATTATTAATTTTTTCGGGTATAAAATTCTTATAGGCTATGATAAATGAAAAAAAACATTCATCACCTACAATATTTTTAGTTGTTTGAGGATAACAAACTTGTAAAACTTCTAAAAAACATTCATTGTTCAAAGCATCAATGGGTTGTGCAATTTTCATTTCAAAATCATTAATCAAATTCTTTTGAAGTCCTCTTGATATTGAATTACTAGCAATGTGTAAATTCATTTTTTTTTTAAAACTTGTAATTCAGCACGATAAAAAATTCCTTTAATTTCTTCACGTTGTTCGTCTTCTAATTGATATGTAACGGGATCAGTGATAAATACTTTTTTAATAAAAAATATCTCATTTGTCCATCGTCGAAGACTGCTTTTTTTCAAAAATATTATTTTTTTACTCTCGCAATACGTACACGCGTACCTTCTCGTATCAGATCTTGAGTGGGAATAGGATAATTTAAATGATCACGTACCATTTTATTTTTTACTTTACGTATTTTTCCTTTTTTTTCTTCGCGATAAATTTCAAAAGGTGTTGCACCAGCTAATGCTTTATGTGGGGAATTATTATAACGTTTAACAATAAGGGGTAAATACTGAATATAGTCAAATTCTCCAGTCATTGTTAAAACACGACGAACCATTGTTTTTAAAGTTCCAATTACACGTTCCACATGGGATGCTTTTATTTCTCTATTATACGTATGAAATACTTCGAAATTATATTTTTTACTTAATTTCGTACGTATATCTTGAAATTCTGTTCCTTCATCACTTTGAATTTTAAGAGGTGCTATTCCTTCTTCAATAAGAATACTTTCAAATTTATTTTTAACATTATTAGACGTTTTCTTTTTTATTAATTTCACCCAACAAAATCTTGAAAAAATATCAATACACACCAACCAATAACGATATTGATTATTATATCGGGCTAAATCTTTATTTTCAGCTAAATCAATTTCCCATTGTTTCATTATTTTTATTAACAGCATATTTCAATCGTCTATATTTTTTTTTACTACTACTATGTAATCTATAATTAGAATAATCCTCATCAGTTAATGTCTCTCCTTTTAATAATCTTGAAGCTTTTTTCAATAAAGTCAGCAGAAAATTTAGTTTTTTTCTTTTTACTCATTTCTATAATAAAGAAATAAAATTATTATAATATTCTTCAAGTTCATCAACGAGTTCTTTGTCGCGTAATATTCCCATAAAATCAACTTCTATATTTTTACAGGCTAACTCTTTATTTATAGTATCACCGTACAAACATAATGTATCTTGTATATTTTTACAACATCTAAAACGATAATAAAAAATTTCTGACATTACTGAGGGACTTAAACGGTGACAAACCTCATCATCATCATCACTTTCTACTTTTATTTTCTTAATCTTTTCGTTGTCGTCGTCATCGTCGACGTCGTCGTCAAAATTGAGTGTGGGTTTCTTTTTCTTCAATACTCGTTTTTTTGACGGGGGTAGGCTGGGATTTATGACCTGTTGCATGATTATACTTTCTTAGGGCAATAATATATTCATCCAAGGAATCTTTCTTTTTTATATGAAAACTACCCCAATCATCAGACCATACGATTTCACTTGACGTTGCGTTGTTGTTGTTGCTGGTTGTCGGTGTTGGATCATCGTCAAATTCCATTGCATCGGCTAATTCGTTATCTTGATGTTGATAACAAATTTCCAAACCACCCCACGCATCTGTACGAACAACCAAACGGCATGTTTTGCTTTTTCCAATTTTCAAATTTTACCACTTCAAAAAATATCTGCGTCGATTTCTCTTGAATGCTAATCTTATTAAGAACATTCAACAATGGGGGAATATGATCATTTTTCACTTCAACAGCGCTATTGTATGTGTACTTGTCACATCTTTTATTTGTCGGATATACTTTGGCGAGAATAGCATTACCGTTGATTTTTTTTTGTGCAATTATTTTTGCAGACAAATCGGTATACGATTGCATTTTATAAAAATGATCATATTGTTGTCGTGCGTAAAGTTCCACCATCTTTGAATCCGAGTGAAGGGTAAATGATGAATCACTGTAGGGACAGTGTTTATTTTATACCCTCCGCACAATTAAAAAAAATTTCCATCACAAAAATTTTATTACACTAATAACGTGTTTAATTGATTACAACATATTATATCAAATAAACTATTGTGTTTGCGTTGCATAACTCCTAAAATTTTACATAACTTTCTATGTTGTTTTTTTGTTTTTATTTTACATTCTATTTTATTTTCTAGAAATGCAACAAGTGCTTTCCCTATTCTTCCATTTCCATCGGAAAAAGGATGAATGGTTTCAAAAATATAATAAATCAAAACTGATATATTTTTTCTTTGATAGTTTTTTACGTAAAATTCATCTAAATGTTCCATATATTGTTGAATATCTAGGGATCAACCCCCTCATGAAATCCCACAAATCTTTTGTTTTGACTGTAATGTCCAGCATTCGTTAAATGGGACATAGATATTTCATGAATAGTTTTACAACATTCACTTATTTTCCATTTTTCATTTTTTTTCCATATAAAATTTTCGAAGGGCAAAACAAAATCTCCCACATCTCATCCAAAATTCTTTTTCATTTTCTTCGTCTTCTTCCATTCGTATAACATCATACGCAAACACTTTACATTTTATACAGTCTTTTAATTCCATTTTTTCAACATACACGTTTGCTCACTAATACTTTTATAAAAATTATCCCAATTCACATTCGATTCAGTCATTTCATACATAGGATTGTATGCAGATAAATCATAATTCAATGTTGTTTTTATATATTGTTTTATCATATAAAATAATTCTATTACATCTTCCTCAAACATTATTACATATGCAAATATTTTCTCTTTACACTTAAATTCTCCTATACGTCCTCCATAATCTTGCTTAACACCCACAGAATGATTAACTTGGGTGTGATTTTCATTTAAAACATAATTACTTTTGTTTAAAATACTTAATTTCAAAGGATCGAACTCAAAAAAATAACTTTTACTCTTACAATTTTTATACCGACATTTATCAAAAGGAGACTTTACCCTTTTTTATATCATGTATAAAATCCCAAAAAATATATCTAATATTTTTTTCAGGAAGACCTTTTTTTTGTCTATTGAAAAAACTTCCTATAGGGTTATGTTCACGACAATAAAATATAAAACATGAAGTGAACATGATAAGATTTCTAATTGAACTACAATAAGTATAAGAATTGAAAATACTAGGTGATACCATTAACAAATAAATATTTAAAAAAAGAGCAAAATCACCTTTCTGGCTATGTATGTGCTTAAATTTGTGTACTAAACTTTCTTTTCCATAACCCAGGGTATAAGATATGTATTTTCTTTCAAAAGTTAGATTTTGTAGAAAATATGTATAATGGTACTTATCTTTGGATCTTAAACATTGAAATAAATCTGAGTCGTCGATTTCAAGGGGTAATACAACAAATAATTCTTTAAAACAATCGGGAAATGAAAAAAAACTACAGCATAACGTGTCTGATTCAATTAGTATAGTACGTTGTTCAAGCCATGATCTCTTCAAGGAATATTTTCTTTGACTTGCTTGTAAATTCGGGATCAAATAAGAGAAACGATCTTTCAGAATAAAATAGGATTCCATTCCATGGGTTGCTTGAATTTTTTTCATATTGACTATATAGCTTTCTTCAGGGGGGTGAATGTTTTCACAATGCATCCTGGGACATGTGACATATTTTCCACGATAATAATCAAATAATCCACATACCCAAAATAAATATCCAATTTCTCCTTGGTTAAAATATTGAAAATAAAGAACAACTCTTAAAATTGTTTCAATCATATTGCTGTGATTTTGAAATAATCTCTTACTCTTTATATAGCTTTTCAAATTCATTAAGCTAAATAAACACATTAATCTAAATAAAATAAAAAACATTATGATCTTCACTATCTTAAAGAAAATTGTCGAAATCAAATATTTATTGTACGTAAATGTGAACAAATCCTAAATCCATGCTTTCCTATGAATCTATTAAATATAAATTTGGAAGTTATGGAGTATGTAAAAAATAAAAAGCTTAATTATAAACAATATATAACAACCCATGTGGCAGGAGATTGTGGTATACATAATTTCATAGATCAAGAAGTGTATATAAATTCTTTTTTTTAAAATAAAAAACGCTTTTCTCGATTTATTTTAAACTGTTTTTATTTCAAATATTTAATTCATTAAAATTACATAATTCCCCACAACAATCTAAATATACATGTTGTTGTAACATAGATTTATCAAAATGTATTTTATTTATTAATGTTACAATATAATTTCCATTACTGCTACCATAAATCACATTAAGTAAAGATAATATATTTTCATCTTTAATAAGAACTAAATAAAGCTCTTCACCATCAAAATTTTCACGAAAATGATAATTTACTAATCTAAATCTTGAATCCTTACATTTACCATATAAAAACGTTTTTGAATAACATGGGATATTATTTATCTCAAAACAGTCAAGGGTTGAAATTAACGTGGGTAATCTCGGTTCTCTATCAATAAATACTACATGTTTTCCCACTAACTGATCATAAAATGACATAGTCCCGCTAAAACCGGTTATTAAAAATCTATAATATCTTTTCCCACCATATCGTTTCCGAAATATAGATTGTTCATTTTTATCTTCCACATAAATGTTAAAATATTTATAATCATAATCAGCACATCTAAACTGATAGGGATGCTCTCTCCATTCCAAAAAATAAAACGTTGAATCGCGTGTTTTTTCTATCTCAAACAAATCAGCATGTAATAAATATTGAATGTCGGGGTAAAGAATTTCGTCAAAATCACGCTCAGCCATTTTAAATCTTTTTAAAAAAAAACGTCTTTTCTTCTATTCGTCTATTTCCACTGAAACATTCACTGTATATTTCCACCGTATATTTAACTTGTTTAACACCAAACGTTTAAAACTGTTTAGTCTTGAAAGTTTTAATTCATCGGGATGAATCGGACACGGGTGTTTGTTAATACATCTTCCACAAGGATGTTTGTTATAATATAATCTTTCAAATCGTTCATCTGTTGTTTCTTTACGTTCCATTGTCATATAAAAACAATTATTTTTTTTACTCTTATTTATACTGTTTCTTTTTTTTAATTTCTGTTTTCTTCTTTAAATCTTTTAACACCATATCTTCTTTAACAACCATCTCTTTAATCTACAACAACGTTTTTGTTTTGGATCTTTCCGTGGTATATAATTCGCACACACTTCCCCACACATATTTCCATTAAGACATTGTCCACAGGGATATTTTGAATAGAATAATCTATTATATCGTACATCCACGGTTTCCATGATATTTTTGTAAAAACCATTTTATTACATTTTTATTTATAGCCTACTAATTTTTCTTTTTTATTTTAGAATATCTGTCTTTTTTAATTTTTCTTTTTATATTTTTTTTTATAAAAAATTATATATAAACGCGTTACCCACCATGTGGTACGTTATTTGTGAATGATGCCGAATTCACATGTACAGTATCGTGATTGTGATGAACATACCGGTAGACGTTATCAAAGAATAATTGCTGATGACTTTAACCCGTACAAAATTGACGATGAAACTAACTATTATCCAAGTCGTTTTCTAGCCAAAGAATTACACCACTTTACCTATGTTGTAAAGAAATGTCAACCTACGGTATTATGCGAATGTATTGAAGATATACCCTATGAAGATATACCCTCAACGCCTCAAACATATTACCTAGCTCTGGCAGTTAAAAAGAAACATGAATATGAAAATGATGAATGGAATTGTTCATGTCTGGGTGAAAACATAACAACAATTGTTGACTATGATGCTTCTGATCTTTTACAAAAAGAAATTACACTAATAATAGATTCTAATAATTTCATGAAAGCTGTAGCATATACTCAATAAAAAACTTTTTTTTAAAAAAAATTCGTGTTTTTTATTTATATATAAGATTACATATTTGATTTAATCATAGTGATAACAAGATGAATCAAGTACAAGATCTCGTGACCTGTATCAATTATAGGGGTGTAGCATATTATGACAATACTCCTCGTTATTATTCATGTCATTTTCTTCAAAAACATTTTCCTAACTATACATATTTGGTAGAGGATTGTAAACCTGCTATACTATGTAAAGAATGTAATCCCCCATTTTGTTCTCCACCTCAAGTCTACGAACTAACTCTGAAAATTATTATACAGGGAGAAGAGAAGGGAATAAACCCTAAAAAACAATTCTTGAGACTAAAAGTGATCATCTCGTGTATAAAACAATTAAACTAATAAATGGTAACTCAATAATTCCACAACAAATTAATTTGTAAACATATTTATTTTTCTTGTAATAAAATTTTTACACAAAAATAAAAACTCGATATTCTGTTTCTAAAAGGTTTTTTATTTAAAAAACATTACAACGATAAATATATTTGTTTCCCTCTACCCCTATGGTTAATGAAATTGTAGGGTTTAATATTTAATATAGGTGTTTGAGTTTTTGCTAATTTTACATTACCATTATTAATATTTATATATTTTCCCTTCAATGATAATAAGAGGTTCTGTAAATTCTCCTCCGGCGCTCCAAACGCGTCTACTATCATCAATTTGAAATATCGAGGTCCTTGCCAATCTTTCAGATATATATAATATCCATATCTTAACAACGAGGGAATCACAGGTTCATAATTTACTAATTGTATGGGTTGAGCACGATAATAAAATGTAAGATAAGCATGAGATTCACATTCTCCAAAATCAATCATTGAACGCAGCCACATGTTTGAAAAAATATATTTGATACCCTGTTTATATAGTTTTGCAAAAAATCTATAAAAGTAGGTTGTCAAACTATAAAATTTTCACAAAAACGTTCAAAAAAATATTGTCAAGATGGTCTATTGCAGTTTCTGTTGTTGTGAAGTGAATTCCTTCTATCATTTTTTCATGCATTACAGATGTAAAGAATGTTTTGTAAACCATCATTATTGTTATCCCTGTAAACAGAATTACTCACGACTTATCTATAGTAGAATAGTTGAAACTATGTGAATGTGATGATAGAATACAAAGATGGAAAAAAACTTATTTGGATTAATAAATTTTTTTTTTAAATTCTACCATTTCCAAAATTCATAAAACTTATGATTATAATTCGGATGATCTTTTTTCCATCCTCCTTTTTGAATTTTTTTAGAACGTCGTCGTTTTCGTATTCGTTTTTTTATTTTCGCTTTTCTTATACATCTCCTACTCCTACACTTCATTTTTTTATGTTAACTGAAGTACGACAAGCAATGCAATATAAAAAAAAGAAAAAACGTCTATTTATACTGTTCTGTTTTTTGATTTTTTTTTAATATCTTTTTCTGAGACACATATATATATGTTTAAACTAAAAAACATTTTATCATTACTGAAACAATGTCCGTATTACAGTTTGTTAGTATATGTAGGAAAAGTATAACTTTTTTTGACACATCCAAAAATACTTGTCAGTGCTATTTATCAACTGAATCTCTTCTTAAAGAAAATCCTGACTATATATATTTTGTAGAGGATTGCAAACCTGTTACCATAATTGAAACAAAACAATGTTCTGTAATAAAAAAAAATGGTGTGGAACAACATCCGTATGAAGTAACCCTGAAAGTTATCAATCATGGAGAATCTGGAAAAACACTAAAAATATTATCAGAGGATGATCTTCCTCATCTTTTGCATAAAAATGTTAAGTTTATAAAAAATGACAAAGACATAATAATTCCTTCTCTTGTATAAATTTATTTAATAAAAACAATGTTATTTTTTATTACATGAATTTCTTTCCTCTAAAAGTTTTTTTCTTTTTTGTCGATGGTTGTTCTTATAATCAGCTAATTTATTGATTCTTTCTCTATTCCATAATTTTCCCATTTTACCCTGACGTTTTCCATATTGATATAACGTGGACGGATCATATACTCTACCTTTAAAATGGTAGAAATCATCAGCATAAGAACGAATGATTTCTCCCCCATATGGAAGCCAATCAAAAATACAATCTCTTGCTTCTTTGAGATAAACAACCCCTTGAAGAAATCCCAATTCCTTATCTTTTACAATTTCACGACTACATTCAAAAAACGATATTTCATTTAATTTAAGACAATTCTGTGCAGTAGTTGAGTAATTGATAAATTTCGCTGCCTCTATCATTTTTTCAGCATTTTCTGGATTACGCATTTGAAATGACCAAATCTTTCGATTGGGTATATACCCTGCCATCTTCAACAAAAAAAATAACTGACCCATTTTTTTTATGATATCGTTTTTTATACCCCAGGTTTTGTAGAAATGAAAAAAAAAAAAATTTCATCAAAAAAACTTTCATATAAATAAGCTGAAACTTTTCTTTTTCATTTATACGTAATTGTCCCTCTACAAACTTAGTTTAAGAAAAAAATGGCTACGAAAGAAGAAATAACGAATGAAACTGGAAAACCCATACCCCTGCCTGGTTCTCCTCTCATATGGGATTACAACGATAAAGGAGAAGGATACGCGTACGGTGTACGTGTACGGGATACGGATACGTATACATCGAAAGTGTTTAATTTCGAGGACTTTAAACCCGTCAAACCTATTCAGGATAATAGTGATTCTGATAGTGATGATAGTTTGAAAACATTTTTGGGGAGTGATGAAGTAAAGGAAGAAAAAGTATTTAATAGAAACAACATTAAAAAAAAAGTATATACCCGTCGTGATATTAATTCTCTTCGACAGAATTTTCCAAATCAAAAATATATTTTACGACACTGTATATACTCTCCCCTGGGTAGGCTAGCCGGGTATAAATTATATTTAGAAGTGGTAGATGGGGGAATTCTTTGTCCGCATAAATATCTAACAACAATTATGATAACTGATGATTCCATACTTAGTTCTATTAATAAAGAAATGTATTTAGATTAAATAAAAACAATAAAAAGATTTGTTTTTTCAAAAAAAAGTTGTGTGTTAAAGTACATTTTTAAAAATATATCTATTTGAAAAACACCAAATAATTTTTGGAACCCTCTACAAATTTTATATATTTTTTTTAAAAATACCGTAACAAAAGAATATCAGTCATTCGGCCATAAGATGGCGTCGAGGTAAGAGCTCCATGGCGGAAATTTCTATGATTAATTCTATAAACCCAAATTTGATTATTTTTATTTCAACGTACAACTCTTCCAAAAATAATATGGACGTTTTTCTGATGGTAAGTATAAATCACATTGGGTGAGGTATGATGGTCGTTTATAAAGGTTTTTTTTGAATTTTAAAATATCTATCTCATGAAATACGATCACCTTGATTGACCTTCCTCTCTCTCTGGTCGTCAAACTCAAGGATAAACCAAAAACTGGTCGTACAACAACACCAGGTTTCATGAGATAAATAATATCAAAATTCACAAAAAACCTCTTGTATACGACCAGCTGCATATCCCCCCTGATTTGATCACTGGTCGTTCTATACAGGGTGACCACACCTTAAAAATACGACACCCCCCTGGAAATTTTTGACTGGCTCTGCTCTGATTGGTCCATTCAAATCAATACTTGATTCTGATTGGCTTAGAGCTAGTGCCAGTCTCTAACACATGTATATATATATATATATATATATATTACTACTGGGATATACAAACCGATATTCCTGAATAATAATATATACTGTATCTTTTCAGGAAGGTGGCTGGGCATATTATGATGTCCCTGGCAGGGTTTTGCTGAATGTAACCCATGAGTGCAATGCAAAATTCTTAAGAGCAATCACAGTGATTGATTTAACAGGTATATACATAGAAAAAATAGTTTGTAAATAATATGTTGTGAAATTATATATATATATACAGTATATATAATTCCACAGCTTATCAGTGTAGATATGGCATGAGAACTACAGGTATCTATACCCAAGCGATTGCCGGTGACAACCGCTTGTGCCTTGTGGGACAATACGCTAAACGCTAAAGGACACCCACACCAACTTCACAGAGTGCTCAACAACACCAAAGTGAAGCAAGTATATATACAATATATATATATATATATATATATATACACCAGGGTTCTGCCCAGGAGCGTATGAGTGCCGGGTACCTACAGGCTTGGGGGCTCACCCCCCCACCCTCACCCCGAGAATGTGTGAAAATTGGTAATCTGAAAATGATATTTACCAAATTGTGAGCAGGTAAATTCATAATCCTTGCCATTATGTTTCAGACTAAATATTACAGACAGTACTAGCATTTATGTATATAATATAAATTTTAATAACTGCAATGCACTAACTAAAAGGAGAGACATGTTTGAGAACACTATTCTATATGTTTAATGATAAATCATAGGATCTTGATGGATTACTCGTATATAAGTTGACCGAAAAAATCGTGATTTTTACGATACCCGGAGTATAAGTCGAGTCTTTGAAATTAAATAGTTACAAGACACAGAGTAGTATTCACTGAAACTTTAATAATATCTTCTGTCTGAGTGTGAGTTTGTGTCTTTTCATAAAACAACTGTACCAACTTTTCTGCCCAATGAAGCCAATGATCTTGCTCTTCTTAGCCAATGCTTTGGCTTGAAACATTATTTGGTTTCTTGTACCGAAGATTTATTCACACAAAAAAGCACGAGGTTTCGAAAAAAATGTGTCGAATTAATGCGTCGATCACTTGTCAATTAGTTAGCGATAAGCTGATTGGTCCATTTCCTGACGCATAGAGAGGACTGGGTACTAGTTCTTGGGAAAATGTCTTTTGTCTAATAACTTGTGCGTATAACTGCTTGTTTTCAACACACAACCACACTCTTAGCCGGTGTATCATCTTACAGGCGTTAATAACAAAGTGCGAAGAGATTAGCACCTTACCCAAGTATCCCATATCATATACTGTAGATTTGTTTTGTTTGGATCTCCTTTTTAAATAAAATTTAAGTAAAATATAAGAAAATAAGAGTATAAAGTCAGGTATTCAGATCCTGGGAATATAGTGGTAACCATGATGTAGACGTGGTTGATGCTGGATGGGCCAAAATGGAGTGAGGTCAACATGTAAACTTTGCTGCTGGTGGAATATGGACTATGCAGATGAACATGAGATGGAATGAATATGAGACTAAATGAAGTTATTGTAATAGTTTTCATCTGAAATGATTTGGGTGTAGAGATATTAAAATTCGAGAGTGGTGATTGGGGGAATGGGACCCACCCGAGTCTGGGGTTTAAGTTTAGTACTACATGTATGGGGTTGGAATAAAAATTGAATGAAATGAAATAACTTTGTTACAATTATTATTATTATATCTGATCGATTTAATTTGGTCTGACGATGTGGAAACTAGTGGGTGGTGATAGTTCGGATGAATAGGATTTGTCTGTGTGAAACCGTGGAACTACCAGAGAGAAAGAGACAAAAAGGGAAGGAAAGGAAAAACGAGGAAGTGGCTAACATTTTTTATTGTAAATTGGAAAAAATACTAAAATATCGAAATGAAAATAGAAAACAATGTGAAAGGGAAAATAAAAGAAGTCGGGTATTCGGATCCTGTGAATAAATTTGTGAACTAGTCTATCTGTGTTGAATACCTGGGCTGACGGTGTTATAGGATAGTGGAGTGACATATCTGATAAAAGGGAAATTGAATGGTGTTTTTGAGTGAATAAAAGAGGAGAAAGAAAGAAAAGGAAGGGACATGGAAGGTATGGGAGGAATTGCAAAACCCGGGTACGGTGAATGAAAATGTATGCCAAGGCCGAGGTGAATGCCTGATGTCCGCCACCCCGGCATTGTAAAACGCGGACTGGACTGGACTCGTGGACTGGACTGGACTTGTAAAACGCGGACTTGTAAAACGCGGACTTGTAAAACGCGGACTTGTAAAACGCGGACTTGTAAAACGCGGACTTGTAAAACGCGGACTTGTAAAACGCGGACTTGTAAAACGCGGACTTGTAAAACGCGTTACATATTATACACAGTAATCTCATCTCAGATATACGCTAATGACATCGTGCATCTTGAGCAATTGTAAGTTTGTTTGCAAGCTTGTCAAACACAGAGAGTCCATATATTCGTTCAATAACGTTCAATTAATGCGTAATGCGCCCGATGGCTGCACTTTAAATAGCTCTTCCTAATTCCTAAAGTTTTCGTCTCTTAACCTTGCCATCTTTCGATGGTTTTACAACTAGTTAGACTCTTTATGTCTATGAGACTGCTGATATTACTAATGATGCTGAAATACTCAAGAAACCAACTCATCGCGCTACAATTTTGGTGGAAGACTCCAACACACCACAGACTAAACTCCCGCTATGTCGTATCGCCTTTGAATTTATCTGTAAAACCACTTTCAGTATCTATTTGGAACAGTCTAAAATTGGCCAGAATACTGAAGCAGTTCAGAGGGTCTCGTGGTGGACAATCTAAATTGAAACCTGTTCGTATGAGCCATTCTGTTCGAATTCTACCAAGATATAAGTCTCTGAATTATCCAGCCATTGAACCGAAACGAAGGCCTCAAGAACGTTCGACGCATATTATTATCCCTGACAAAAGATGCAGTATTCCTGTGAGGATTACTAACAATAGTTACAGACCATATTGTAATTATTCATCACGACAAGATTCGTCTCAGCGCTATCTTATATACATTCAACTGACGAATACTGGAATCTCGATTGATCAAGGTAACAAAAATGTTTCTACCTCACAACTCCCTAACATATGCTTATTGAACTCTCGGTCGATTTTGCCAAAGATTGACGAACTCTCGACTTTCCTATGTGAACATCGCACCGAAATTGTTGTAGTCACCGAATCATGGTTGAACACAGATATTGACAACGAACTTGTATCAATCGAGGGATTCGATATTCACCGCAGGGACAGGCTTAGTGGTCGTGGCGGGGGTGTGTGTGTGTTTTCATCGAGTTTAATTCCATGCACACGTCGCATGGACCTTGAATGCCCTGATTTCGAATGCCTTTGCCTCTGGATCCGTCCCTACCGGCTTCCAAGACCTCTTACTGGCATTATTTTATGTGCTGTTTACAACGCCCCGGGTAAGTCTGCCCAAGAACAACAAGATTTATCCGATTATATCGTAAGAACTATTGATTCTGTTTACAACCAATCGCCAGATTGTGGCGTTGTTATTCTTGGAGACTTTAATGTATTAGATATTACTAGTATTACCGCTGACCTTAATTTAGACCAAGTAGTTGATTACCCGACCAGGGGCAATAACATTCTAGACCTCATAATTTGTAACATTAAGAATTACTATCAAAAGCCTATAATCTTAGCACCGTTAGGTACAGCGGACCATAACATAGTGTTTTGGTCCTCTAAAGTCCGAGATACAAATTTGATCAATAGTGTTACCAGACGTTATCTGCGCACCTTCCCTAAGTCAGGGCTTGATGCTTTCGGTCGCTGGATCTCAAATGTTTCCTGGTCTTTTGATTTTACTCAGATGTCTGTTAACGACTTGACTGACTTCTTCACTTCCTCTCTTACTGCCGCTATCGACAGATTTTTTCCCCTGAAGTCTGTCAGACTACATAACTCTGACAAACCATGGATTACGCCTGCCATTAAGACCCTTGTACGTGCACGTCAGAATGCCTTTCATCTTAATGCTGACTCAGCACTTTGGAGGCATTATAGGAACAAAGTTAAATCAGAAATTATTAAATGCAAGAAAACATTCTACTCCGAAAAGGTGAAACACCTTAGGAACGAAGACTGTAGGAAGTGGTGGTCCTTTGTAAACAAACTGTCTGGTAGATCTAAAAAGTCTCAACCCCTCTCACTAGAAATAGATGGTTCTATCCTGTCTGATTTAGAGCTTGCTAATAAACTTAATAGGTTCTTCCTTTCTGTTAATGCTGATATCCCTTCACTGGATATCAGCAATTTACCTTCTTATTTACCAGCACGTGATCCCCCTCCTGTCATTACGCATCTTGAATTATGTAGGAAACTTGCTGTGATCAATCCCTTTAAAGCGAGTGGACCAGATAGAATTCCAGCTCGTATTCTTAAAGAATTCTCCTTTGAGCTTGCCGAACCTGTAACCCATATTTTTAACGCTTCCCTCTCTTCTGGTATTGTCCCAATGGCTTGGAAAAAATCTGAGATAATCCCTGTCCCGAAAATTCAACCAATCTTGGAAGAGGGTGACCTTAGACCTATTTCATTGACCCCTTGCCTCTCTAAGATTTTGGAAGATTTTGTGGTTAAATGGGTCATTTGTGATGTTGGTGACAAAATTGACCCCCAACAGTTTGGTTGTCTTAAGGGAAGTTCGACTACCTTTTGCCTTCTTGATATGATTCATAACTGGCTTAAACATCTAGATAACCCTGGACAGTACCTACGGATCTGCTTTTTGGACTTTAGCAAAGCTTTCGACCGGATAGATCACAACATTGTTATCAATAAACTCATTAGTATTGGAGTGCGCAGGTCCCTTATTCCATGGATTTGCAGTTTTCTTTCCGATCGAATGCAATCAGTAAGGGTTGGTCAGTCGACTTCCAGCTGTGCTTCCATTACTGCTGGTGTCCCACAAGGCACCAAGTTGGGACCCATTCTTTTTCTGATTATGGTAAATGATCTAGCTAGACATTCTTTATTAAAAGCAAGCAACTGGATGTACGTAGATGACCTAACCATCTCTCAATCCATCCAGCGTAATTGTCCCCCATCAATCCAGGATGACCTTAACATTATCTCCAGCTGGGCCGCCTCTAATAATATGAAGCTTAATCCTAAGAAGTGTAAAGAGATGTCTATCTCTTTTCTACGCAACAGCCCTGGAGGACTGGTTTCCCCTTTGTATATTAATACGCAACCTCTGGAGAATATCGACCACTATAAAGTCCTCGGTGTAATTATACAGGATGACTTAAAGTGGAACAACCATATTGAGTCTATTACCGCAAAAGCGTCGAAAAGATTATATATCTTACGCTCTTTACGTACCTCAGGTGTGCTGCTTTGTGACCTAATCATTATCTATATATCTATAATAAGAACCATCTTAGAATATTGTTGCCCGGTCTGGAGCACAAACATCCCTATTTATCTCTCTGATAAACTTGAAAAAATTCAGCGTCGTGCACTCAGGATTATTTTCCCATATCTATCTTATTCTGAAGCCCTGAAAAGATCTGCTCTCCCACGCCTGGCAGATAGACGCCATATTTTATGCTGTAAGACATTTAATAAAATTATTGAACCAACTTCACGCCTCTTCCACGTTCTTCCACCTACCAGAGCGAACTGTCATGGCCGTGTTTTGCGCAATTCTAACGACCTTTCATTATTTAAGTGCAGAACCGACAGGTTTAGGAAGAGTTTTTTCCCTTTCCACTCTAAAGTGTATAATAATGATTGTAAATAATACTATCTTATACTTAGCTGCCTATAATATACTTGTCAAAATACTGTAATTCACTTTTCAGTGCGATTGTATTTTTGAAATAAACCTTTTATTATTATTATTATTATTATAATAAAATCAGTCAAACGTCAATGGCTCTTGTTGCGGTGTTAATTTTCAGCCATATAAATTAGTATAATATTTGGCATTTCACTCGAACTCGCGACCCTGCGATGCTAGTGCAGTACTCTGACAACGTTTGGTCTTAAAATGTATATATTCCAGCACTCTGAAATTTCAGTCCTTCACCATAAATCCTTAGAACAAAAATAAATCCTTATTTTAAGTTCCTCACTTTAATAAGACCTTTTGAGGTATGGCATTTCGGCTCCCTGAATCCTGCATCCTGTCAGAAATACCGTCAGAAATCTTGTCAGATACGCCAGCTCTACTCGTAGCAACTATGATAAGAACTATCAACAACGATAGACGCTTTCGATAGTTTAACGATTATTTAGTAATATTTTTTTCTGTTTATCATGAAATAAACACTTCAGTCTAACCTCCGAAACTTGTCAAGGTCTCTAGGCAAAGACCTTCGACCTTCGTTGTTTTTGGCCGAGTCGTCGGCTGATAAATGTAAACAAATTAAACATGTTTGTTTCTTTTTAGCTAAGATAGCAGCTCTGTAAACCATCGTGTACTTTTGTCTTCCTGTTGTAGCATGCATTAAGAAAGTAGTTGCAGCGGCCGATTCACAATACGTACGACAAACACCGAGACGTCGCTTTGTTCAATGTTTTACTTTTTTCGTCACGTACAATTCCCGTGTTTCAGCCCACGGACCCCCGGGACTATGCGGGAATTTTAACATTTCACGAGTGTTAAAAACCCACCGTTCAGTTGTTAAAATACCCGGCTATTTTCACAGTTTTCAATAAGTTTTCAATAAGAAAACATTTGTAAGTTTAATCTTACAACAAACAGAACACAAAAAAGCATGTTAAGGCTTTCTACTTGTTTTTCTCATTTCGTCTTTTAATAACTGTTCTTTCAAAACTATTTTTTTTGCGCATAGCTGCAAACTTTGGGCAAAAGCACAAACCCTTTGGTGGATCTTTCAAACCTACACATCAATGTGAAACTAACACATAGACAGTCCCGGGGGTTTCAATTGACTAGTTTAGTAGTGCATTATTTTCATAAATCAGCCCCTAAAGCGAACTGTCTTCAGTTATAATATTCGTTCATGTAGAAGAAACTTCATGTGGTTCACTTCTTAGATCGCTGTTGTGTTTACGGACAAAATACATGTAGGAAAATATACATTTATACAACATAACCATGACGATTGATGCGCCGTACGGTTTCAATACGTAAACACCAAAAAATTAAACGAAAGTAAATATTTAATGCATTCGAAAATAAATCTATCTGCAGCTACGGAGATCATATCAATAATCAATATACAATTTTGCATATTTTCATAACAGTTATAACTTCTGGTTAGAGGGAATTTGATAATGCCAGTTGGCCTGCACGAACTACGGTGCATACGAGAGCCTACAAGTATTTACAGTGCGGGCAATATGGGCACTCTGTGTTTGACAAGCTTGTATTGCAAGTAATATACTTACAATTGCTCAAGATGCACGATGTCATTAGCGTATAGCGGAGATCAGGGGCGTAGTGGGAGGGGGTGGCTCAGCCCCCCTTAATATTATAATTTGTGATGTTTGATATATTTTTACAATTAAAATACAGACATTCCTATTAATTTCCATCCGATTTTTTGAAGGATCATTTGATGCTAATTTTTCCTATATTTAGGAAGATAATGTCGAGCCCTGTAGTCAATGTATTTTTACCATTTTTAGAACCATTAAACTATCTTATAACGCGCATGAAAATGCAGCAAATGGTGTTTCAGTTTAGGACTACACCACTGGCTGAGACGATGAGATCCTGTATTTAATATTTAACGCGTTTTGCAAGTCCGCGTTTTACAAGTCCTCGTTTTACAAGTCCGCGTTTTACAAGTCCGCGTTTTACAAGTCCGCGTTTTACAAGTCCGCGTTTTACAAGTCCGCGTTTTACAAGTCCGCGTTTTACAAGTCCGCGGTTTACAAGTCCGCGTTTTACAAGTCCGCGTTTTACAAGTCCGCGTTTTACAAGTCCGCGTTTTACAAGTCCGCGGTTTACAAGTCCAGTCCAGTCCACGAGACCAGTCCAGTCCAGTCCGCGTTTTACAATATGCCCGCCACCCCGACCTTGTCCCTGTTTTGAGAAAAACACAAAGGTCATGAATCGTCAGGTTCCAAGCATGACCGGGAAAGCACGTTTCTAACCTACTAGCAGGTCTTGGAACGACGTGCCCGCATGTGGAAGAGGAAAAATAAAGTAGGAGAGGAAGAAGTTTTTTGGTCGAAAACGAAAAGGCGCGAAAAAAGACGAGCGAAAAAATATGCAAAATTGTGGGCGAAAATCACCGGAAATTCCTGACTTGGGCGTGTTGGATTGTGTGATGGTGCAAAAACTGGATGATGTGAAAAAATAGGATATTGTACTTACGAATTCAGTTTAGAAACAGGTTTTTGGGCATACGCGATAATATTGGGGAAGTTGCTGTAGAGATCGTAATGCAGAAAGACTGTATAAACGTTGTTATGGAAACGTGTGGTGGTCAGAGGTTGATGGGGTGGTTTGGGACCATGATGGATAATTGGTCGAAGGTGTCTTAAATGGTGAGATCTGTCACGAAGTATTTCATGCGTGATCGTTCTAAATGTGTTTGCGGATGAATGGTATTCGATTCGGTTGAATTTATCGTGATGGAAGCCCATGTGGGGAATGATGAGGCTCATGAGTGGCTATGTCGACGACGTATAATTCGAGGAGAGACGGAACGAATGCTCTGATGGACGACCGATGTTTCTAGAAGGTTTCCAGTAAGTTACTTACAGTTTCACTAACAGTTTGGTTTAAATGTTGGAATATATTTACAAAATATATTGCAGGAATTTTAGAGATCAAATTACAGCAAGTTGTGTTATCCTACTGTACAAGGGAAAGTATAATATAGCTAATGATTTGTGCACCGTGATAAATTGTGGTTGAGGTTAATTTGTGAAAATTGATTGCCGAAAAGGGGTTGTTATATTCACATTGTAGTGGAATTTACATTAAGTACTCACTCCTGTTTTTAGATTTATATGTGGTCTTAAGTATTTTTCAACTCATTGGTATTCTCTTATTTCTCCTTTTCATATTGTATATGTACTTGGTTTGAGAATCGGACAGCTTTAATATTGGTTTTGGTGCCCTACAGTACTGCTCAGAAATAACCTAACAAAAACCGAGCCCAAGACGCGATCGTTTTGCGGTTCGTTTGCGTGCGTCTTGCGGTTCGTCTGTGCTTATTCCCAGGAGTAAGGGGAATAAGACATACAGATAGAAGGGGAATAGACATACAGATAGAAGGGGAATAAGACATTATACAGATAGATGTATGGTCAAGGAATAAGGGGAGTAAGAGGAATAAGACATATAGATAGATATATATGGTCAAGGAATAAGGGGAGTAGGGGAATAAGACATATAGATAGATATATATGGTCAAGGAATAAGGGGAGTTAGGGGAATAAGACATATAGATAGATATATATGGTCAAGGAATAGGGGAGTAAGGGAATAAGACATATAGATAGATATATATGGTCAAGGAATAAGGGGAGTAAGGGGAATAAGACATATAGATAGATATATATGGTCAAGGAATAAGGGGAGTTAGGGGAATAAGACATATAGATAGATATATATGGTCAAGGAATAGGGGAATAAGGGAATAAGACATATAGATAGATATATATGGTCAAGGAATAAGGGGAGTAAGGGGAATAAGACATAGATAGATATATATGGTCAAGGAATAAGGGGAGTAAGGGGAATAAGACATATAGATAGATATATATGGTCAAGGAATAAGGGGAGTAAGGGGAATAAGACATATAGATAGATATATATGGTCAAGGAATAAGGGGAGTAAGGGGAATAAGACATATAGATAGATATATATGGTCAAGGAATAAGGGGAGTTAGGGGAATAAGACATATAGATAGATATATATGGTCAAGGAATAAGGGGAGTTAGGGGAATAAGACATATAGATAGATATATATGGTCAAGGAATAAGGGGAGTTAGGGGAATAAGAGATATAGATAGATATATATGGTCAAGGAATAAGGGGAGTTAGGGGAATAAGACATATAGATAGATATATATGGTCAAGGAATAAGGGGAGTAAGGGGAATGAGACATATAGATAGATATATATGGTCAAGGAATAAGGGGAGTAAGGGGAATAAGACATATAGATAGATATATATGGTCAAGGAATAAGGGGAGTTAGGGGAATAAGACAGATAGATAGATATATATGGTCAAGGAATAAGGGGAGTTAGGGGAATAAGACATATAGATAGATATATATGGTCAAGGAATAAGGGGAGTAGGATAGATAGATAGATATATATGGTAATAAGACAAAAAGATAGATAGATATGGTCAAGGAATAAGGGGAGTATTGACATAATAACGATTGACCGAGTCTTATACATTGTACTATTAAAGCCAGGGATTATTTTAACGTGCAGTGATAACCAATTTGTGCAGTGATAAATGAGATTTGTGCAGTTATAAACGCAATTTTGTGCAGTGATAAATTTTTCTTTAATATTTGAGAATGGGTGTTATTCGTGAAAGGATTGCATCAAAAATTATGTGAAAGGATTGCATCAAAAATTATTGCATCACTACATTCCAACATATACTATTTAATATCAAAATTTAAATTAGCAAATACACAAATAAGACGATAAGTTAATGGACCATGGTACACTATCCTCTGATAACGTTAAGCGTAGCGTAAACTAACAGTCTTATGCCTTTACAGACCAGATGCTTACTAAAATTATTATACATTCAAACTTCATTCTCGTTTCTTATTGGTCAACATACTCCAGTGAATTCTCAATGTCCGGCAGGCGCGACGTCATTTCCGTCGAATACTGTGAATTATTGCACGGAGGTGTCGAAAACAAATTATCGGACGCTGGTGACGTCACTAGAAAAAGCGCGCGAAAATTACAAAATAAAAAAGGGTTTGTAGTAGATTACTACCAGACTGTCACTTTGTATATTTTTAGTAAGACTATTTTGAACAATGTATAATAAAACAATTATTGGATTCGGCTTACGCATGACATCAAGTATTATCCAGACCTCGGTCAATGTTATCCGCCTCAGCCTTCGGCAGATAACATTGACCTCGGTCTGGATAATTCTTCATGATATCATGCTCAGCCTCATCCAATAATTGTATACTATTTTCTACCATTACTGGCATTTCAACTTCCAAGATACATGAGTATATGGTAGCTACTATAGCAGCCCCTACCGTCATAATAAACAAAACGCTAGTGTTCTCACTATTTAGCCAACTACCCAACGGTGCCAGCCAACCCCACATAACATGCTTGATACTTCTCTCAGGTCGATGAGTCTGTGGCTCTTGCCCGTGTGCTACTGTTTGACCATTGTTATTTTGAAAATGCGAATGTACGCTGTGTGAAAGGGATTAACTCATTAAAAATTGGGAACAGGAGGGCCGCTTATGTATACTATGACAGTATGACTAGTTGATTACTGACGAGCTACCGAGCTTCTCAGTGCTCCATCGCTGCTTAACCTGCTACTGAAGTTAGATTTTCTGCCTTTTTGAGCTCTTTGTGCAGTGATAAAAATTCCTTAAAATAATCCCTGATTAAAGCATACAGTTTAAATTAAATATAGACTAGTATAAATATGGTCAACGCAACGGGACTTATGTGCCAGATTATAAAGCTATAAATTAGATTTTCTGGAACCGTGTAGTATGGGTACACAAAGGGTAACAAAGCGATCATGCATTTCCATTTTTTCCGTATTTTGTGTTTTGAACTTTTTGGAAGCGTAGTTTTATCATCTTTTATCATCTCAACTGTATGGAGAAAAAAAGGAAGAAAACAAACCCGTTCTCGCTTGAGGAGATACTACGTCAATACAATATGCCCAACATGCAATACTTATGGAATCCAGTATCCACGAACGACACACTTGCATTTTAGTACTGTTCCAATTAGCATACATCGCCAAAGCAAGTTATTTGCCTCGAGTGTATTTACAGTAGCCCGAGACAACCGAGTCTTAAAATGGGCTTCCTTTGGCTTTCTGTGTTACTTTTTTCGATGTCGCGAATTTGCCCCAATAGGCTTTCCGAACTTGTGTCGAGCCACCTTAAATTGTATTTACGTTAGCGTGCCTATGGTTTTGAATGACAAAGATGTCTGTTTAAATTTTTTCTTTAACATTCACCGTTGTCTAGTTATATATAATCATTTGACATTTTATGCTGATGACGTCACAAAGTGGACATAATACCTTATAGGAATATTAAAGTGTTGATATTTCATAAAATATGACTTGGACAAAAACGAAACATGGCAGCTTCAAGTGCTCAGCTCATGACTGACCATGGAAAGACACTATCCAGACCCTTTTATCCTTATCACCTGTTGTTGACTTGTTGACTGTTGTCTAAACAATGCCTCGCACTAAAACTAAAGCAAGTTTTTATTTACTCCTTTCAGGGCATTGATCCTAGTTGCTGCGAAGCGAGCGTTGTGCGTTTAAAATATAACTGCTGCTAATCTCGATTTGCTTTCAACCACAATCGTTTGCGATGTCGACCACAATCCCTTATGGCATTTGACTTTGTAAAAGCATGTGATTTCTGTTGCGTCGCTCGTTTCAACAGCGACATTTATGTCGCAGACCAGACGAGTAATTTAAATTACTTTTGGTAATTTTTCAATCATTTTTGGAAAATTTTGGTAATTAAAAATTTGTGGTAATTACTTTGGTAATTTTTGGTAATTTTGGTAAAATATTGGTAATTTTTTGAAATTTTCGTATGATTCCTAATTTATTGTCACTGAGAAGGCAGTGTATCGCGATGAGCCGCATCATGAGGATGCTAACAACTATACCGATTAGAGCAATGATCATATTATTTCAGACTCTACAATGTCTTGTTATGTACATGCATTTGTTATTTTGTTTTTTTAATTTCCTATTTCTGTTAATGTTAATAACTTAATCTGTAAATTTTGGCATTTTTTATTTTGTAGAAAATGTTCACATTGTGACGTTTTTTCACCATTTAGGGGGCGGGGGGGGGGGGTTATGATGTAGTATTTTTTTGCAAAATTTGGTAATTTCAGTTGCCACGTGATGTAGTAATTGCCTCTGTAAAAACCTGGTCACACTGCCTCTCTCCTCTGCAGAGGTTCTTTTGTTCTTTTGGTGGTGTCGGAGATGTGTCAGAGCTTTAGCTGGATGACACACAGCCTGCGTAGCTATCAATATTAATTTTTAACACCATTATAATAATAACCTTTTACCTGTACAAAGCGTTCTTTCTTAATGTTTCAATTCGATAATATTTACAAAGCAAACATGGCCACATATACAAATACTGTCACCTCAACACAAGATCGATTACTATTAGCAGCAACATTATCTTTTAGATATTAGTGAGTGTATTATGTACTATTTACAAAACGAGTTGGAGGGCTTTATCGGTGTATAAAGACGCGAGCCGAAGGCGAGCGGCTTTATACACCGATAAAGCCCGATAACGAGTTTTGTAAATGGCTTCAAAAACGTCCATTAATTAGTATTTATCTATTGTGTGAAATTATTTAGCAATGCAAACGAGGGACACGCTGCAGTGCGTTTGGACTGCTGCTTGTGCCGCAGCATAGTTTTGGTATAATTGTGAGATGAAGCGCTTCAGGCTGGCTGAATGAGTGTTCTATCAAATTTAAAGACACTGATGTTTTATTAATCAGTTCTGTACTACATGGTAGAAACATTGATTAAAGATGCATTTCTTTTGTGTTTTCTTCATGCATTATTAATGAGTTTTTGAAATATATTTCAAAAACTCATTAATATTCATAATCACATTTCCGTATTTAGTCACGCGCAAGGCTTTTATACCTGATAAAAACCATGAATACTAATCAGCATGAAAATTATATAAAGTCTTTACTGACGAACTTTATATAAAATTCCTGCTAATTTGCGTTTCATACATCAACCCAATTTACCTCTAATAGAAAATAAAAATCAGTACACTCCCATTTAAAACACTCGAACTCGCGTTTTATCATATCTAAAATGCTCGCGCTGCGCGCTCGCATTTTAAACATGATAAAACGCTCCTTCTCGTGTTTTAAATACTACATATATATATATATTATACATAATATATAATCAGAGACAAAGGAATGTAGCTAGGATGTCGCCACGCTAAATTTATTATGACTGTAGTAAGTCAAGGTAACAAATCAATAAATTAATGATTCCAGACCTGCCAAGTCTCACGGTTTTGACCACAATCTCACGGTCTCACGATTTTCTACTCGATTCTTACGGTAAAAAGCAAGAAACTAAAAGGTTAAAAATCTCACAATTTTAAATTATATTAAATCCTCATCCTTGATTGGTGTGAAATATTTATAAATATGGATGTAAATTGCATATTATTTTGCACTACAGTACAGATGCCATTTTGAAGTTATGCGCGCGCACATAAAATATTTCTGACCGAGAGGAACGCCCCTGGCTTTGGGTACGAGATTATCAATGACGATCAATCAGCAAAACCGGATCGCCACCTACCCACCTACCTATATATACAATCAAGTTTTGTGATTGGTTGATTAAAACAATAGAATCAACCACAAAGAAACCAATGTCCTAACCCTAACCACCTTTGTTCCATATAGCCAATCACCAAACCTGTTCATTTTAGGTACGTATTTACTGGCAAAACCTCATAAACAACAAAAAATCTTTGAGAAAAAAATTGGATCTCACTGTTTTTGTGGGTTGGCAGGTCTGTGATTCAGGAGACCTGATTCAAATTTTGAACATTGTCATTGGCAATGAATTATGTTCTGCATTATTGGAATTTTGAGTCTTGAAAATGGTATTTCTTGCAACTTGAAAGCACCATTTTTGTATTTTTAGCCATGGCGCGGTGCTGGATTTGAAGTATTTACTATTTAATTGCTATAACATAAAGCAGAATTTAGTCTGTGTGGATATCTCTCCAGAAGGAAAGACAGGTTGCAAAACCAATGCAAACAGACAATATTTCTATCTGTATGTCTTATTTCCACTCTCCCTTATTCCTTGACTATATATATATATCTATCTATATCTCTTATTCCCCCTACTCCCCTTATTCCTTGACCATATATATCTATCTATATGTCTTATTCCCCTAACTCCCCTACTCCCCTTATTCCTTGACCATATATATCTATCTATATGTCTTATTCCCCTTACTCCCCTTATTCCTTGACCATATATATCTATCTATATGTCTTATTCCCCTTACTCCCCTACTCCCCTTATTCCTTGACCATATATATATCTATCTATCTATCCTACTCCCCTATTCCTTGACCATACATATCTATCTATATGTCTTATTCCCCTTACTCCCCTACTCCCCTTATTCCTTGACCATATATATCTATCTATATGTCTTATTCCCCTTACTCCCCTACTCCCCTTATTCCTTGACCATATATATCTATCTATCCTACTCCCCTATTCCTTGACCATATCTATCTATCTATATGTCTTATTCCCCTTACTCCCCTACTCCCCTTATTCCTTTGACCATATATATCTATCTATATGTCTTACTCCCCTACTCCCCTTATTCCTTGACCATATATATATATCTATCTATCTATCCTACTCCCCTATTCCTTGACCATATCTATCTATCTATATGTCTTATTCCCCTTACTCCCCTACTCCCCTTATTCCTTGACCATATATATCTATCTATCTATCCTACTCCCCTTATTCCTTGACCATATATATCTATCTATATGTCTTATTCCCCTTACTCCCCTACTCCCCTTATTCCTTGACCATATATATCTATCTATATGTCTTATTCCCCTTACTCCCCAACTCCCCTTATTCCTTGACCATATATATCTATCTATCTATCCTACTCCCCTTATTCCTTGACCATATATATCTATCTATATGTCTTATTCCCCTTACTCCCCTACTCCCCTTATTCCTTGACCATATATATCTATCTATATGTCTTATTCCCCTTACTCCCCTTATTCCTTGACCATATATATCTATCTATCTATCCTACTCCCCTATTCCTTGACCATATCTATCTATCTATATGTCTTATTCCCCTTACTCCCCTACTCCCCTTATTCCTTGACCATATATATCTATCTATCCTACTCCCCTATTCCTTGACCATATCTATCTATCTATATGTCTTATTCCCCTTACTCCCCTACTCCCCTTATTCCTTTGACCATATATATCTATCTATATGTCTTACTCCCCTACTCCCCTTATTCCTTGACCATATATATATATCTATCTATCTATCCTACTCCCCTATTCCTTGACCATATCTATCTATCTATATGTCTTATTCCCCTTACTCCCCTAATTCCTTGACCATATATATCTATCTATATGTCTTATTCCCGTTACTCCCCTTATTCCTTGACCATATATATCTATCTATCTATCCTACTCCCCTATTCCTTGACCATATCTATCTATCTATATGTCTTATTCCCCTTACTCCCCTACTCCCCTTATTCCTTGACCATATATATCTATCTATATGTCTTA
>JAYKKM010000229.1:6827500-6881320 GCA_035772405.1 Chrysogorgia sp. JL179-B06
TGCATTTCGCAGAAGACGCATACGAACCGGGAAATTCGCCGCAGTTTATTGAACGCTTACAGTTCAAAGAAAAATTTCTAGTGCGCTTGAAAAAGGATGCGTTGCCAACATTAAATAAGGCATTGGAAAATCCAAGCACAACGACTAGTGGTAAGACAAGGGATTCCACTGTGAGAAGACAACGAATAAAGGTATGATTTTTTTAAATATTCATGTTTGGAAAAGTACATGTCAATGTCAATAGCTGCAATGGACATAAGTCGCTTATATACATGTTTATATTATATTTTAAAGGATGTTGTTGAGCTTCTAAATCCTGAAGGCGAAGTGAGTCGTGAGGAATGTTCTGGAGAAAGCAGTGTCATCGCAGTCGAAGCCGAATGTGAACCTCAACTATTGGACGTTGACGTTATCGAAGAGGAAGACGAAACGCAAGTAGCCACAATGCCCAGCAGTGCCAGTACGTCCGAAACGTCTCCACGCACGTTTCTTCGAGCCAAATATACCCAGACGACAGCATTCAAACCAACAACAAGATCGGTAAAAACACAAACTCTCATCGACGCAACAGCAAGTTTCTTTCATGAAAGGAAACAATCATTTCGCGCGTCAGAATCGCCACTGGAAAATTTACACGTCTCAGAACCAAAGGGCAAATCCCGTAGTGTTGCTGAAACAAGCGGAATACAACAAAGTGAATTCGAAGTTGACGAAGAGAGCAGTGCCAGTGAAGGGTCAGTAAAACAGGACTTTGAATACTCACCAACCGAGGCGACAACTACCGAAAGCGAGGACACATGCGAAGAAGAAGTTGACTCAAAAACACGGATTGTATTACAAAAAGGGAAACCCCCGCAAGAGCAGATAAAGTTTGTTGTTTTCGAAGACGCAGTTTTGAATGCTTTTGGTACATGCAGTCTGTGTGGTTCAAAATGCACGGTCACAATGGAAAGCCAGCGAGGGTCATCGTGTAAAATCAGCAGCTGTTGTACACGCGAAAGCAATCACCATTTGGAGTGGATGACCGGTCCCACGGTAAATGGCATGCCCGTATTTCATTTGCTTTTGGCATCAGGAGTTCTTGCTACTGGGATGGAGTCTTCTAAAGTGCTACGGTTGTTCGCTGTTCTAAAGATCCCAAACGTAAGACAACGGGAGTTATCAAATATTTTCAAATATTACGTTATCCCCACAGTCTACAACTTTTGGCAAAAAGAGCAATCGTCAAGGCTGAATGAAATCGAGGGAAAATCTGTTGTTGTGGCATCTGATATGCGTGTCGATAGCCCTGGGCACAGTGGTCTTTTTGGTTCGGGCAGCACACTGGACATGGATAGAAACATCATCCTGGATACACAAGTAATCAAGGTATAACAGGACCTAAACTGTCAAGTCAACTAAAGTTACTTGTAATTTTTAATAATAGTATTCATTAATATTAGTCAGGGCATTTAAACACAGCCTATATAGACAGTGATGTATATATGATGGTCAGTACAGCACTATCTATGTGGGCTAGATGAATTATTAAGTCCTGACTAATATTATTAATAATTAATGAATACAATTTAGAATTTAGTTTTTGCAAAGCTTAGACCCTGATTGTTGGATTCATTTTCAATATCTCAACAGTCCAGAGGTGAAAAACTCAAATGCAATGGAGCTGGAGTCCTTAAAAAGGCAAATGAAATATTTAGAAGATAACAATGTTTGTGTGACAAAGCTGGTGACAGATCGCCATATCCAGGTTTCTGCATATATGGCCAATGAGAAACCAGAAGTTGAACATTCGTACGATGTCTGGCATGTGGCAAAAGGTATGATTGTTTTCACTGTATATGGTTTTCATTATTATATATACAGAAATTTAGTAATTATCCTAATAGTCTCGCTGCCAAATCTATTTAGGATTAATAATTTGTTTCACAGTGGGGAATAATTGTGTTATCTGGCATGCCCCCTCTGTGTGCAAATGCAAGACCTTTTTGCTGGCTTATTATACAGACCTCTAGCAGTGTGAGTGGACTGTCATAGTGGCGGCCCTGCATTGGGGTCTCAATCACCATGCTGCCCCTATGTTTAGGTACTATTGTTTAATTTACAATAACCAATCAATAACTTATGTTTAAAGGAGAAAAGAAGAAATTCACAAAGCTTGTCAAAAAAAGAAAATTCAAATCAATTCAACCATGGATTGGCGTGAGTAATTCATGTTTATTTACTAAAGACCAGAATACGCAACAATATAGACATATTGATATATATATAGATATATATAATTGACATTATGGTATTTATTGGCTGCACTTGCATCACATATATATATATATATATATATATATATATATATATATATATATATATATATATATATATATATAAATAAATGTGATGCAAGTGCAGAAAATAAATACCATAATGTCAATTTTGTTGCATTAATTTTGTGTTTCTTTTTGTCTACTTGACAGTCAATTATTAACCATCTCTACTGGGTTGGGAACTCGAGTACAACTGCTGACGAACGAGAGGAGAAATGGCGCAGCCTTCTCAACCATATTGTTGACATTCACAAACATGATGGGCATACAGTGTTTGTTGAATGTCTTCATGGCACACTAGAAAGAAAATGGCTTAAACAAGGTTTACTAATTTTCATTTTAATTAACCATTAAATTAATCTGCACCCCACTTTATTTTTTTACCCTTTATACATGCTATAGGATCTGCAGCTTACAAAAAGTTGACTGAGATGATAACGAGGCCTCGGCTGATTACAGCGATTCGAAAACTATCCCAGTATCACCAGACATCTGGATTGGAGGCCAAGCATGCACTGGACAATCTTCTTGCTTCAAAGAACACTTATCACTCATACCATTCACTGAGTGCAAGGTAAGTTGAAAATGTGTTTTTTAGTGTGACTTTATAAAATAAAATAATACTAAATAATAATTTATATAATTGTTATATCTTTTAATAGATTATACTGTGCAAACCTGCATTATAATGAGAACAGCAGTAGAAAGCAAGCAACAACAGCAGATGGCAATCTTCGATGGGCAATTGCTTATCCAAAAGCATTCAAAGGGGAAAAAGCAGTTGCCAAACCATTGAAAGAAAAGCCCACTTATGGTAAGAAAGCCCACTTATGCATAAGCCCACTTATGGATGAAAAATGTAAACTTTTAAAAAAACGTACATTTCCCATCTATAACCCCCCCCCCCCCCCCCACCCTCCCCCATCAATCCCCTTCTAAAACTAGAGTACAGTAGGACTAGATACAAATATGGCATTTGAAAATTCATTTTTGCAGGATATGTGGATTTGATATTGAAAGAAGCTGTTCAACTTAGAAGTAAGTACAACACACTAAAGAAAGCTAAAGTCCACGCCAGCGAAGTGCTACCTATTGAACCAAAATCACTTGTTGAGAAGTATCTAGAAGGGAAGGAACGTCCATCAAAGGAGCAAGTGGTGGCCAGTCGAAAATCTCGGTTCAGCAAGCCAGCTTTACCTGCAAGTACAGAGAGTGAAGCAGCTAAGAAGCCATGTGCTTGTAAAGGAAAATGTGCCACCAAAAAATGTTATTGTAGGGGTAGGGATACAATGTGTGACACCAAATGTAATTGTAAGGTGGAAAAGTGCAAAAATCGTGAGTGAGGCAGAATCTCAAAGCATTTGGAAAGCCTACACTTAACTGTATTTTAAGAATACAAAAAAAGCTTACCGTTTCGATTTTTTGGCGTATTTAAAATGAGTATAAATGCCGTCACGCGACGCAAACCGTTCTCGAATTCTTGTGTAAACACACGCAGGAAGTGGCCTTCTGTTCTTATTCCCCAAAATCTGAAATACCCAACGCGAACATCGTTGGTATGCTACCAGTCTATAAAGTTTGTGTATCTTGTCCAAATCTTCGTCATCCAGAGGCCAGTTATCTTCAAGATAGCGACAAACGTCTATTTTTAATACCCCTTCCGACAGCATGTTCGCTTTGAAGTCTGCATGTGTTGTCAAGCACTTCTCCCCTTGTGTTTCAGCCTCCTTCAACAATGCATCATACTCATCGTATTCTAATGCTTTATCGTGGCAACAAAACGATTCAATAGCCTTTGGCTTCAATGTGCAATGCCCACATTTACACCAACTCAGGGTTTCAAGGCGCCAAGCATTTTCGGCCTCAAACACATGGTCGACTTCCTCGTCAGACGATTCACTCTCTTCTTCTGAGTCGCTCTCGTCAAAGCTATTGCTTGTTTGTAAGCCCGGTTCAGGTTCAAATTGATAGGGTAATACCTCATCTACTTGATTATCGTGGATATTTTCCATTTGAGTAATCGAAAAGCGCCAAATTCCTCACTAGAAGTACGAAATCGCGATATGCGCCTAATAAAATATATTTGTTGTTTTGATTCTGCCCTGCACCTGACGTCACACGGGTCATGTGACCCAAAAGATAATTTTTTTGAAAATCGATCCAAGATGGCGGACGTACTGAATATTTACGGTGAAATAACTCGAGAACAAAACAGTTTGGATAAAAAATAATAGCATATTCGTAATCAGGGGGTCCAATTTTACTAATATCAAGAATAAAAAAATTTATTGCCAATGTCCTTTAAGCTTCATTTTTCGAAGCATATGATACCTCCAGAAAGTGGTCATTCCAAGATGGCCGCCGCTAGCTATTTCCGGCTTCAAATCATTAACACTAGATGCTCGATCCAGTCCTTATTTTGAGATCAGTGCTTGCACTCTTGGTGGGAGCAGAAGTAATTTCGTCCTTTTTGAACGACAAAGCAACGATCATCACGGGTACTTGTCTTTGCGGAGAAGATCTTCTCGTTTGGGGTTTCAAAAATGAGCACGGCGGGAGGACAATTTGGTCTCTTCTTCTTCCCCGACACAACTGTTGTACCACCAAGATGAAAACCACATTTCACACAATTTACAGGTTTCCAACGAGTAGAATACTGTTCAGAACAGTTAGGACAACTTCCAAATCCTCTTTTTGTCCAGGACGACATCATTTACCGTTAGGTTTTAATAGGAAAGGCCATAAATATTTTATAAAAGACCACGCTTGTTGGCTTTCAGGCTACTGTCACAGAATAGGAAATGAACACTCGCGTCGAAACCTTTGATGTTTTTGTCCTGAGACATGCTCCGGCTTCTCATTGGTCGACAAATATAGTAACACTGCGATGATGTACTCGGATTTCAAGTCGCTCTCAGCCGCTATCACAATCTGTCACCAGATCATTGATCGCACTTTATATGAATTCGCAATAATAAGGATTAATTTATAACATAACAGCCATAACAAGGATTTATTTGAAAATAACTACCATGAGATCATGGTCGGGCAGCTCCTTTTCGAGTTATAGCCGTTTTATTGCCTCAACTCCGTATTTCTCCATTTGTTTACTGTTGAACTGGCTGCAGTTTACTGGCTAGGAAGATGGCGGACCTAACGCGTATTAGTTACATATAAACCACAACCTTCACAACCTTAACACCTCAACAACCAATCAGATATCTCGTTCCGATAGCTGCGTATTATCTGGTTGCTAAAAGCATTATATTACTGAAAAATAATTATATTCCCTGAACGGAGTACAGTACATTCATAAAAATACAGTAAATTGTATACAGCATATATAATATATATAGTGTAGTACAGCTACTGTATTTGTAAATAAAGCTGTATTGCTCTACAAAACCTACCTGCATCGGCATCAATAACGCTAGTTGCATCATGTAAACTTTCAACATCATCACTGTACATAGTTTCTAACTCAGTGGCCTCATTGGTACCTGGGACTGAATTCGACGGTCGTCTTTCTAAAATTAAAAGATATTAACGGATCAAGGCTACTGTACTTGTAATTTTCGAAAGGAAATTCTTTCTGACGGTTAGTTCGTGCCACAGTCTCACAGAAAGAACACAGGTGACAGGTTCGTATAAACTTCTACTATTTATAGTACTATTAACCTTTGGCTTTGTAGTGAGTTTTTTTAGAAGAGAAGACTCGATCTCCAGTTTCTTCATCCCTTTGAAAATGGATGACCATTCCAGCTGGACCTTTCTTTTTGGCAGGTTTAGGTTGGCTAGATTGGACGACATTCTCGAGTTTGGCAACCAAATCCTCAAGAGAGTCTTTTCTTTTGCTTCTCCTACGACGGCGTCTACAAAAATAATTCGCAAATCCAGTAGAAAAGAATAGCGATATCAAACCTTAAGTTTAACCTTTACAAGCAAAAGATCAAACACTTTAAATAACAAGATAAACTGAAATAGTCCTGCTTTAAAATTTACCTAAATCGCGATGGTTCACCTTTGATGCGCAGAAGATACAAAAGTTAGGATTTGTAGAGTCGCTACTGTTTTTAACATAATCATAAATATAGTGCCATGTTACGAATTTAACATTATCATAAAAATAAGGTAAGAGGATATGTTGCAAAAATCGATGTGTGAGGACACGACACTTCACCGTATGGACCTGTCAATTCACCCGGGTCGGTGGGGACATTTTGCTCTATATCAGTTTGTTTACCTATTTAATACATGGCTGTCCTGAAAGATACCATGTTATGTTACGACGGAAATTCCTGTGTGTAGCTTGGAATACAAGAAAGTATTACCGAGCGTTATTATAGCGAGAAGCGAACGAATCTGTCTCTAGCGCTCTGTATTTAAAAGTCGATACCTTCGGATGTTATGTAAATATAATAGTTAGTTCTTCAATCTTCATTTGAACGCTGAACCGGAACGGTAGCGTTTTCGCTAGTGCTGTTTGGCAGTGGCGCGTTCTTTATCATATAATTTAGTTCAACAAATGGTTTGTTGTCATCGATCTTGTATTACGGAGCGTTAGCGAGAAGCGAACAAAAATCACGCTGTCTATCAGTTCTCCGCTCTGTAAGTTGATACCTTCAGCGTTTTCGCTAGTGCTGTTTGGCAGTGGCGCGTTCTTTATTTCATATTTAGTTCAACAAGTGTACCAAGTGGTTTGTTGTCATCGATCTTGATGTTGTAAACATAGCGATCACTTCTTTCATTGATAACTTCCACTTCTGGTGTTACCTTCGGCTTTGCCTTCGGTTGGAAAATTATGGCGAATTTCTTTTAGGCAAAAGGCAAATTTCGTAGCGGCCTCAAAATGTGAGCTTGCTTGTACCAGCGACTCTATTTCACTTCTTTTCACTGTAAAGTTCAACGCTTTTATGAGGTCAAAGTGGATGGACGGCAGAGAGCTTTCACGCGCTTCGGAGACCTTCGATCGCGAGAGTACTATTGGGCTATTCCATTTAATAACCGCACCCCCCCTATCGAGGACACATGTTTCAGATTCATGACCCCTGAGGAATTCCGGGCTCTGAAAGGTCTACCCCTGAGGAATTCTTGGCTAGAAAATGTCTACCCTGAGGAATTCCTGGCTAGAAAATGTCTACCCTGAGGAATTCCAGGCTAGAAAATGTCTATCCTGAGGAATTCCTGGCTAGAAAATGTCTATCCTGAGGAATTCCTGGCTAGAAAAGGTCTACCCTGAGGAATTCCTGGCTAGAAAAGGTCTACCCTGAGGAATTCCTGGCTAGAAAAGGTCTACCCTGAGGAATTCCGGGCTAGAAAATGTCCACCCTGAGGAATTCCGGGCTCTGAAAGGTCTACCCCTGAGGAATTCCAGGCTAGAAAATGTCTTCCCCCTGAGGAATTCCTGGCTAGAAAATGTCTACCCTGAAGAATTCCAGGCTAGAAAATGTCTACCCTGAGGAATTCCGGGCTAGAAAAGGTCTACCCTGAGGAATTCCAGGCTAGAACAGGTCTACCCTGAGGAATTCCAGGCTAGAACAGGTCTACCCTGAGGAATTCCAGGCTAGAAAATGTCTACCCTGAGGAATTCCAGGCTAGAAAATACACACCCCTGAGGAATTCCAAGGGCTCAAATGACCCTACCCCCGAAGAATTCCAAGGTCCTCGATAGGGGGGGTACGGATATTAAATGGAATAGCCCAAACTTTACCGGTTTGATATGCGCAGAGCACACTGACCATGTCGATTTTTGGCAGGCAACTCTCCTCTCTTTTACTTCCCCAATCCTCAGCTGTCCCCTCTTCGTCAATCAATCCCTTCACAATCCCTATACTTCCCTGCAATCCCAACGAAAAGGCTACGGTGGTTGATCGGGATGATGCAATAATAATTTAAAAATGACTGCGGGGGGCAAAATTGTTTTGGGGATAACTTCACTGCGCATGTGTAGTAATCACACATTCATAGTCTCTCACTAGCAGGGCGCTTATATATAGGGCGGTGCAACGCCAGTCAATTCGCTGATCGACGTGTGATGCGGAAGGAGACTGGCACGAGCGTGCTTTTGTAGAAAGTTCGACCCAAATCAGTATTCATGCACCGACAGATTATCACTGTATTTTCTTAATCTAGTGGCATGTGAGACGAAACTGATTTTATTTAAAGATAAAATAATAGTTCTACTACTGGATTAGTATGTATTTTACGTAAAAACTAGTGTCACGAAGAACTTATTATATATAATGTCTGGGACTTTGGATGACTTCGATGGAGGCTAAATTTCACCAAGAACCCATTGACCTTCGTTTGTTGCCAACACTTAGAAATTCAGGTATGTTGAAGTTATTTATCTTACGCTTATATCTCACAAGTTTCGTTAAAATCGGAGTTGATAATTTGGAGATATCATGGCTGAAATCTGACCCTTTTCAACGCTTAACAACTTACCGGTTTAACTTGCAATATTTTGTAAAAATATAAACAAGACGTCTTGTTTTGATATCTGGTAATTATCTAGTATCCATGTGATTCTATATCTTAACTTTCGTGTCTGTTGAAAGAAAATGAATGTAATTTCTAAACAGAATCCCCGCTTTAATCGATTTATTATAATATGAATAGACGAACGTATGCTTAGCGCATTATATGTTAAAACTTTGTCAACACTGTAAAAAACTCCTCGTAGGATAGATAACACATACTCTTTTCATATTTCGTAAAAAAAACCCAGATTGGAATTGATAATTTTATGATTTTGATAATGAAACCTGATGTACGATGTGGAAGCAAGATTTTCTTCTATCGAACATCTACCTGTGGTTGTACATGGCGTTTACAAACTCATTTAAAAAGATTTAAAATATATATCTCGCGTCACGATTTTTATATTGTTTATGTCGCGAGCAAGTTGATAGTCACTGTGAATTACATATTTTTAAAAAGCTTTCTGTTGTAAAAAATGTGCGATATCTATGTCTTCTCAAGTTTTACAGCTCTTTGTTGTGGTTTTTTTCATTTTCAACTTCCAGAAAACAAACTTGAACCAAGTTTAAGACACACTGAATAAATTCTTGTACGACATTAAAGTTGCTCGGATTCAACACCGTTGTTAACGCCAAGGTAATGACTCTTTGTTCATCCGTCAACTTCGTACGATAGATTTTTGCAAGGGTTTGCAGAAAAGACTTTAAATTCTCAATTGACAGACCAGAACAGACAGTAGATGTATCAACCGAGAAGTTGTAAAGCTCGGAAGAAACAATATCGCCATCTGTATCGTCTAGCAAACTCAAGTTAGATACCTCATCTAAATCAAATGTACTCGCTATTTTTGTTTTTCCGATGTCTGTTTTTACAGTGATTTTTATTCTGTGTTTTTATAACCCCAAACATAAATCTTACTTATTGCGTGATATTGCGTGATATTTATAAACAAACGTTACAGTCAAACCGTTTCAAACCGTAATAATCAGGAAGCAACCTATGTTTACATTTAGAGTGAGAACCACTGACCGAAAAATGACATTAGTCGTCACCAGTCCCCGCATCACACGTCGATCAGCGAATTGACTGGCGTTGCACCGCCCCAGGGCGCTTATATATAGGGCGGTGCAACGCCAGTCAATTCGCTGATCGACGTGTGATGCGGGGACTGGTGACGACTAATGTCATTTTTCGGTCAGTGGTTCTCACTCTGAATGTAAACATAGGTTGCTTCCTGATTATTACAGTTTGAAACGGTTTGACTGTAACGTTTGTTTATAAATATCACGCAATATCACGCAATGAGTAAGATTTATGTTTGGGGTTATAAAAACACAGAATAAAAATCACTGTAAAAACAGACATCGGAAAAACAAAAATAGCGAGTACATTTGATTTAGATGAGGTATCTAACTTGAGTTTGCTAGACGATACAGATGGCGATATTGTTTCTTCCGAGCTTTACAACTTCTCGGTTGATACATCTACTGTCTGTTCTGGTCTGTCAATTGAGAATTTAAAGTCTTTTCTGCAAACCCTTGCAAAAATCTATCGTACGAAGTTGACGGATGAACAAAGAGTCATTACCTTGGCGTTAACAACGGTGTTGAATCCGAGCAACTTTAATGTCGTACAAGAATTTATTCAGTGTGTCTTAAACTTGGTTCAAGTGTGTTTTCTGGAAGTTGAAAATGAAAAAACCCACAACAAAGAGCTGTAAAACTTGAGAAGACATAGATATCGCACATTTTTTACAACAGAAAGCTTTTTAAAAATATGTAATTCACAGTGACTATCAACTTGCTCGCGACATAAAAAATATAAAAATCGTGACGCGAGATATATATTTTAAATCTTTTTAAATGAGTTTGTAAACGCCATGTACAACCACAGGTAGATGTTCGATAGAAGAAAATCTTGCTTCCACATCGTACATCAGGTTTCATTATCAAAATCATGAAATTATCAATTCCAATCTGGGTTTTTTTTACGAAATATGAAAAGAGTATGTGTTATCTATCCTACGAGGAGTTTTTACAGTGTTGACAAAGTTTTAACATATAATGCGCTAAGCATACGTTCGTCTATTCATATTATAATAAATCGATTAAAGCGGGGATTCTGTTTAGAAATTACATTCATTTTCTTTCAACAGACACGAAAGTTAAGATATAGAATCACATGTATACTAGATAATTACCAGATATCAAAACAAGACGTCTTGTTTACATTTTTACAAAATATTGCAAGTTAAACCGGTAAGTTGTTAAGCGTTGAAAAGGGTCAGATTTCAGCCATGATATCTCCAAATTATCAACTCCGATTTTAACGAAACTTGTAAGATATAAGCGTAAGATAAATAACTTCAACATACCTGAATTTCTAAGTGTTGGCAACAAACGAAGGTCAATGGGTTCTTGGTGAAATTTAGCCTCCATCGAAGTCATCCAAAGTCCCAGACATTATATATAATAAGTTCTTCGTGACACTAGTTTTTACGTAAAATACATACTAATCCAGTAGTAGAACTATTATTTTATCTTTAAATAAAATCAGTTTCGTCTCACATGCCACTAGATTAAGAAAATACAGTGATAATCTGTCGGTGCATGAATACTGATTTGGGTCGAACTTTCTACAAAAGCACGCTCGTGCCAGTCTCCTTCCGCATCACACGTCGATCAGCGAATTGACTGGCGTTGCACCGCCCTATATATAAGCGCCCTGCACCGCCCTATATATAAGCGCCCTGCTCACTAGTCTACTAATTTAGTCAACAATGATGCAATAATTGCCATTTCGCGACATTGCCAAAATAAAAATAATAAACCCATGCTGTTCTTTTCGTCTTCATGATTGATCTCTCATCTGTGTTTCTCTCATCTTGGAGAGAATCTTTGCAATGGTTTGGAGGTTTACAGGTCTCGGTAAACTAACTTTTCCAACAGCGATTCATTGGCAATAAAACGAAAGTCCGAACTCGCTTCATATTCGCTTGCATGCCTTGCCCCCAAATCAGTAGCCCAAGTGAACGCCTGAGCAGGCGTCTTGTTGTCAATGAATCGCAGTCTGAAAAGCATTTACGAGACCTGTAAACCCGCAAATTAATGCAAAGATTCTCTCCAAGATAACTGGATGACTGAGAGAAACACAGATGAGAGATTGAGAACGGTGGACGAAACGTCAACAACAACATATAGTCGAAATTGAAGCGATTTCGGACTTTCATTTTATTGACAATGAATAGCAGTTGGAAAAGTTTACCGAGACCTGTAAACCTGCAAACCATTGCAAAGATTCTCTCCAAGATGAAAGAAACACAGATGAGAGATCAATCATGATGACAGAATAGACAGCCGAAGGACAGGGAAATATTATTATGCTGTGTTGACATTTATCCCGTGAAACTCCGTAATATTAATCATGAAATGTTGTGTTTTTATCCGATTTACATCAATTCTATATCGAAATGATCACTTGAATCTGGCGAATCGAACGCTGTAGGTTTCGTCTACTTAAAATGTGAAGATCAGATGTTATATAAGAAAATGCGTATTAGCGATTAAAGCGAGACTCGCCTCTAAAATCAAAGGACATGGCTTCAAGATCTATTCGTTGTTTACCCGATGATTTAATGCTTTTATGTTCGTTAAACCGATGTAATTTCGTAACAGATATGTTTCGTATACCTTTCCGTTGTTTTTATATAAATTTTGACACACGAAGACCTTCAATCGAACAGATATTAGAAAAAATAGCATTGCCCATGTTTAGTGTTCACATTAAATTTTGTTTCTGCATTGGGGGGTTGTGTGTAGACGCCTGATTTTTCTTCCTCATTCCTCGGGCTGCAAAGCCGAGGTGCATACCCATTACCCCCCCCGCCCAACCTCTGCAAATCCACGCCATATCTCCCTAATTTGTCCAGTGATTAAGTAGCCCAAGTTAACGCCTAGCGGGCGTCTTGTTTTAATTAAAATTAATTTACAAATTTGTTGTATTAATTCACTTTTTTACTACTGAAATTATACTAAAACAATTATTCGCTTCAGGCTCAGTGATTCCAAGCCTATATTCACTTTGCCTTCGGCTCAGTGAATATAGGCTTGTAATCACTTTGCCTTCGGCGAATAATTGTTAAGTAGTTATTTGTTTTATTGGATAATGAGATATAGCCTCAGGCCCTCAGAGCCTGATATACAATGATATACACCTGTGACCTGTATAATATTTATTTTATTCATTTTGTATTTAAAATATTTGGTATGCTGTACAGTCTACGATATGCCAAAGTACCTTACCGTATCGGACCTTGCAACCGAAGAATTTTGAACGGGTAACAAGAGACTTATGCAGAATGCAGATATGCAGAACGCGACTACAGTTATTAGGAGCACGTGATGTCACAAGGCTCTGATTGGATCAGGCTTGATTGGATCAATACCCATGTTTGGATCAGGCCATCCAAACACGGATGATTTCCTGCCCAAATTTTACTCAAGTTTCTGTTGCTCGTTCGTTCGTATTGTTTTATAAAATAAATACCTAATGTTTATTCTGTGTTTGGATAACCTGATCCAAACACTTGGGATGTTGCTCGACTTTCGAAAAGCTAAAAACACTTGCCTAGCGGCTCGTGTTTCTTTACGCTTTTCTCAAGTCTCGCAATATCCCGCGTGTTTGGATCAGGCCATGATGGCCCATCCAAATACGGAAACCATTAGGTATTTATTTATTCCAAACCAGTTTTCTTTTGTTACTTGCCACAAAAATGCCTCTTGTGACATCACATCCGATAACTTTAACAGCAAAAAAGGCCATGAAGATGAAATTTTCAGCTGACAAGATATATTATGATTTTGGTCAGGAAGACCCGAATATTACGAATATGTAAAATCCCGAAACGTGAGATAGGCAATTTAAGAAAAATTTGAGGGGAAAGTTGACTTAATGATTTTGAGAATGTTTGCTTGGAAATGAGCCTGTTCAACAGACAAAACTCGAAATAAATCTCATATTTCCGAGCAATCACTTCACAATCATTCTATATATATTTATTTTATTTTGGTAACCTGAATTTGTACAAACTAAGTGTAGTGAGGAATTTGTTCAACAAAATTCCAAGTTATAACGACCACAGCTGCCTCGCCTTACTTTTTTCGCACCCGGCACTTTTCGCACCCGGCATTTTTCACACCCGGCATTTTTCACACCCGGCACTTTTCGCACCCGGCACTTTTCGCACCCGGCACTGATATCCGAGACCTCTTTTACAAGAAAATTGCTGTGAAAATATACACTACTACACACGTCCAGTCAATCTACGGTTTAACATCAAACAACTTGTAAAATAAATTATTTTAGCTTTCTCAGTACCTTGAAACATTCGGAAATGACATACCAAAAGTCCCTGGAAATCAACCTAGTGGAAAGTTTAAAAAATCAAGTTTTTCTTACAATTTACCTACAAAAGCACTATTCTTTAAAAAAAGTGAAATTTCAAGTTCACGTTTAGCGAATATTACCTATGTCTTTAGAAAGTTCTCAAAAAGCTATATGAAAGACATTTAAGCGGATAATACAATTTTTTTCTTCGCTCAAGAAAAGTGGAAAATGCCACGAAATTCTGTTTTTTTAGCAGGTTTAACCTTGCGTAACTCAAAATGGGCCAGGAAAATTGTACTACCCGCATAAATGTCCTTCATATGTTTTTTTTGTAAACTTTCTAACGACATAGGTGATATTTTGTAAAAGTGAACTTGATATTTTACTTTTTTTAAAGGATGGTGCTTTTGTAGTTAAATTGTAAGAAAAACCGGATTTTCTGAACTTTCCACTAGGTTGATTTCTAGGGACTTTTGATATGTGATTTCTGAATGTATCAAGGTACTGATAAAGCTAAAACCATCTCTGTTGCAATTTGTTTGAAGTTGAACCTTTATTTCAGGTAGATTAACTGGACTATATCGTTTTTCTTCTCACAGAAATGAGACCCCACGCTTCATCTCGAATTCCGAGGACCAAATTTACAATCACTGCTCCGAATAATAGCCTCGATCACAGCCGTCGTACGAGCCCGCGTTGCAAAGGAACGCGGGAGCACACGACGGCCTGGAATCGAGTCTACTCCGAATTTTGTACTACACGTTTTAGTTCCACGTCATAAATATTTCTCATTCGGACGGTGGCGTGGAACGAAGATTATTTTACAATTGACTAATTTGTGGAACACCTCTATCTGCCTAGGGAACAGGGGTACGTTGCGGGGTAATTAGCGACCTAGGAACCTCAACGACGAAAATCCTTCAGACAAAAGGATTCTTCATGCGAAATAAAGAGAATATATTATTTTTATTTCCTAAGAATTATCTCAACGCAGTCCTCGTTCTGAGTTGAAGGCTGTTGTTTACAGTGGTACTACGATGCGAAATCGTTTACCTTATTTAGATCTTATTTAGAGTCAATATCATCTTGTTCCAAAGATATTCATGTTTTCCGAATATGCAAAAAAACAATTTTTATTATATTTAAACAGGGAGCCCATGTCTCCAAAGGAGTTTTTTTCAATGGGGGTCCTGCCATATGACGTCAGTCACTCATACAAACTCAATAAACTAGAAGTTACTATCGCAAGGGAAGTGCTGCCTCAAAAGTCATGGGAAGCCTAATTGTTTATAAAATTTCCAAAATGAAGTACACATTTTTTTCAATTATTTTAATTATATTTAAATATAAGTGCAGTGCCCTGTGGCGTTCGTTAAAAATGTCGCCTCAAAATAATAGGCATACATGAAGTAGATGCTTGCTATTGATTCCGAACAAACTCACACAATATAAAGCATTATAAAGCATTATATAAAGCATTAACATAAAGCATTGAATATAAAGCATTGCCAACTTGGCAGGGGGGCACCGCAATGACTATCACTTCTCTGAATATAATTGGCAAGGCTTTTGACTGCATACACATACACAGTATATATTGTGGCTACAGTATGTAGTTGGTGATTGGTAAACAAATTTCTGAATCATGCTTCTTACTGTGGCAAAGCTGTCAGTGGAATTGCAAGTGTTTGATATGTTATGGCAAAGCACTGCGCTAAACAAATAGGTATGTCATAAGGTATGCAACAGATGTTTACGATATTGTTGCACGATTATTTATATTGTCTAACTTTTATTGGACTTCTTGTTGAGAATGCAATACTTTCAAGTTTCAAGGAGAGATCTTTGTGATGTATTAGTTCATTGGACATGTCCACGACTTCACATATTATACTGTAATTGTCGTAACGGTGCACTGCAACCACTGTATTTTATTTTCCCAAAGAACTTGTAATATTGTATTTTACTGCACACCATGAAATATTATGGTTATCCATCAACTTTTGGCACTACATCTATTTATGCTATGATCACATCACTATTTACGCTATGATCAGCACTAACATCTGACTTGGATTTGAGGAAATGGGTTCTACAATGGTTTGTATACAAAGCTGTATGTGGATACACTGTATAAATTATTTACCTCAACTTTGTGAAAATTCAATGGACAATGGAAATTATTTGTGTGCCAATGCTTAATAATAGTAATAACAATGTCCGAATGTCGACAGTCAACAGGTACAAATTATACCTTCGTTTGTATTGTTTTTAGCGAGCACCACGACTTCGCTTCGCTAGGTTTGATTTTAACGAGCACAATGGCTTCGTTTAGCTTTTTGACGAGCACAGTGGATTCGTTTAATTCGAGTGGTGTGATTCCACACAGATAGTGTCTGATCAGAATGTTGATCAGAATCCTGTGATTGAACTATATAATACACCAGTCCAATATACACCTAAAAATAGAAGATAAAAATAGAACATAAAAGCCGTTATATCCCTTGACTCTTGAGAAATATGCTGATAATTGAAACTAGTCGCCTTACCTTGACAAGAGAATCTTTTCTCACTGAAATCAACAACCAACCTCAGCAGTCAGCACACATTGACGAACGAAGCATCATAGCTTCGGCGAGTTCCGAACATTTGATTCGGATAGTTTCCGTATCCGGCGATTATACGAACATCTACGAGTCACGTCACAAAACGTCATAAATCTGGACATTCATACCGCGAAGAAGACTGGGCACGAGACAACAACCACCAAGTCAAGATTAGTGAGCACGGCAGCAAATACTCAATTCTGAGGAAAATATCCAGCTATTTATGTACACAGTACCGTGTACCATTCATATAAGCATACATCTGGACCGTTTCTATACAATCTAGCAATTACTTCCGGAGATATTCGTCTTTTTGAAATTTGTGTGAGTAAATGACATCATACTGTGCCTCATTTCCATGTTTCGAAGACCTGAATATCTCTGGAATTATGAGATGAGTTATTGACTAAGAGAGAACGATCTTTGTCCTCATCTCAAAAGTACTTCTAAATAAACTCAAAATTTGGATAGGCGATTATTCCGTCGTAGCACCACTTTAAAACGGGACTTCAACACACACACACACACATAAAACGGGACTTCAACACACACACACACACACACACAAATCATTTTAAGCAAGGAACAGACGAGAATCCAAGTCACCTTAAGTTTTAACTTGTTTTAACCTTATTATAACTATTTTCAACACCCAAACATTCGAGGAATTATTTTGGTTTCTTTTAGAACTACAAAATTTACATGATATTTAACTGTCGTTGAGGTTACCGTTAGATCTTAAATTGTCTAGGAGTGAAAAATTCAGTTTGAAATAAACTCTTGTATTTGAAAGAACTCTTGAAATTATAAAAAACATAAATTTACAACGCTTGCGTATCTCACATCGTTCTTGAGATATGAAGATTTGTTTGATATGCAAATAACACACTGCATATACGTCACACTGCATAATGACTAATTGAAAATAGCCTGTATATCTTTGGGATTCTCAAATCAAATCACTCGAAACTTCACATGCTTAGTGTTATTTTATACACTCACGTGCATGCACAGTTCCATGTGATTTCGTTACATCAATCCCAAAGATACGCTAATACAGGCTTTCTCATGAAATCATCATGCAGTGTGACCTGTATAGAGTATGATGATACTTACATATCAAACAAATCTTCATATTTCAAGAACGAAGTGCGGCATGGGTTGTAAATTTAAATTTATATAATTTCAAGTGTTCTTTCAAATAAAAGAGTCTATTTCAAACTGAATTTCTCACACGAATACACACTTTCAGGTTCCTATTAACACGCTAAGATTTGTACCAAATCTAGACTAGAGGTAAATAATTACACCTCTGGGAAACCTACACAGAAAACTCTATCATCTACGCCTTATATTACACGCCTTAACACTTTTTATATTATCCAGCCGACGTGGGATCGACTTGCCTTTGGCTCGCGGTGATTTCCTGGAATTGACTGCCGTCCAGACGTTGCACAGAACGGATTTGTTCTTGTGCAAATCCCAGCGTCGAGATCTACACATCGGTGTATCTTACATCAAGTTCTTCCAACACCGGAAGTTTGCTCTACAAATGATACAAAACCAAACTTTGGTAACGGAGTCACGCTTCAGTTTTAAAATGATAAAGTAACTTCTTTTGAAGATTTTCGTTTCTTCGCTTTCTTTTTGAGATATATCAGTTTGTTTCATATGCAAATGTCTGGAATTTACGTCACACATGTGACAATGACTTTGTATCTCTTTCATTCTCGAACGAAATCCTTTAAAATCGAGAAGTTTGGTATTGTGGGAGAAACACAAATATGTGTTATTCACACTTTAGTGTTTTTATTTGATGAACGCAAAGATATATAACATTCTCTGATAATCCATTATGCATGTGTGACGTACATTCCGGACATTTGCGTATCAAACAAACTGATATATCTAAAAAAGAAAGCGAAGAAACGAAAATCTTCAAAATAGGTGCACTTTTAAGTGCCTATCTCACGTTTTGAATTTCACATATTCGTAATATTTGGGTCTTCCTGAGCAAAATCATAATATATCTTGTCAGCTGAAAATTTCATCTTCAAGGACGTTTTTGCTGTTAAAGTTATCGGATGTGATGTCACATGAGGCATTTTTTGTGGCAAGTAGCAGCTTGATGCTTGTAAAGTTGTAAAGGTTTTGCTGTGCAAGCTGTGTTAAGTTATCAATACTCAGAAAAACTCTGAGCTCCAGACAGGACTCGAACCCGTAACCTTCTGAATGCTAGACAGACGCTCTAACCATTGAGCCACTGGAACTCAGATGGCAGAGCAAGGTTAAATACGGTATTTAAACGACAAGTCTTGCCGTTATCACAAATACTTGTTGGACTACAAGTCGTGTTGTGACAGTCAATTTCCAGTCAAATGTTGTCAGTTAAGTTAGGTAGTTGCACCTTGATGTTTGTAAGTAAAGGTTTAAAGTTGTAAAGTTGTTAAGGTTGATAACTTAACACAGATTGCACAGCAAAACCTTTACAACTTTAAAAGAAAACTGGTTTGGAATGCCTCTTGTGATATCACATCTGGTAACTTTGACAGCGAAAAACTCCTTTTTTGAAAAACTTTTTTTGTTGTTGTCAATGTCCTTTAACATTACCAATCTACGTACCTTCAATTTTTCATACATAACAGGAGAGAGCTTCGTACTGTTTAAATTCAAGTTCTTTAAACTTGTGAGAATAACAAGAGATGATAATCCACTATCGGTGACGGGAGTTTCACAAAGGTTCAGAGATTCCAACATAGGAAGATGTTCGGCCAGAAGTTGGAGGCCAGTATCTCCGAACTAATAGAAACAAAAGAAAAATATTCGCGGGTTGTAATTCCACGCCCTATAGACCTTATTCATAAATAGCCGACAATTTAAAATTCTCTCATATGCATATTTTAAGTGTTTAAGGTTTTATCACTCTTAGGTGAACGGAAAACCCAACTGATAGGGATTCAGAGGGCCTACGATTTAAGGTCGTTTTCCGAGAAGAGTCTTACCATTTGATGGTGTTGTTGCAAAGGCAGCACTTTCTCCTCAATTATTTTAAGAGTGGAGGTCCGACCCAGGATATGAACCTGTCTCCCAGATTTCTAATTTCTCCCTGATTAAAATTCATGAGCCAAAATTCAAAGACACGACAAAGAGTTTTCTTAATACGTTTTACATGCATGCACACGCGTCAGAATTGCTTATTCCCAAACAAATTTCCTACAATGGAAAATTGTTGAATACATCACTGATCATGCATTGTATTACACAATACTCCTACTATCAATTAGTTTTGTACAATGAAAACACTAGTTTCACCTCGGTCATCATGGTATTACAAACTAATACAATGGTTTTTAAGAATATAGTGATCAAATCTCCCGCAAACCGCGGAATGTTTGTGAAAGTCCCTCGGGACGCCTTCGGGCTTCGCCCTCATGCTTTCCCTCGGGACTTTCACAAACATTCCTCGGTTTGCGGGAGATTTAATCACTATATTCTTAAAAACCATTGTATTACTTATAATAGGATACATTAGGATGTATTAGGATACATTAGGATGTATTAGAATGTATTAGGATATTATATATTAGGATTACGTTGAACGTAATTAATTATTGAACTTACATGTGTCGACCATAAATTGAGATGCGTCAAGGTGGGCAGTTGGATCAGATATTCTGCGCATACGCTTGTCACGTGGGTGAACGCAAGGTTCAGTGATCTCAGGTTTCCAAACGAACCTGATTTAATAATCCGAGCAAGATCATCGTCCTACACAGAAAAAAGAAAAGTTATGAAATATGAGTTCCTATTCTCCGCCATTTTTTTGGTACCATTGATTAGAACCACTGAACATTGACTGACAAACCCAGAGGCGTAAGAAACGGGGGGGGGGTTTAAATGGGGGACAAGTGTTGTTAAATTTAATGTTTTTTCTCCAATTGTATCAGTACGACTATAGAGGCTAGAAGAGAAGCTACTTAATGTAATCTACCTACGGGCTTCATCTACGCGAGATTTTACAAACGGGTGTCGCCTGAATAGCCTGAAACTCTTGCCACGCGAGGTTAGATTGGTCCCAGACCCTTCTCTCAGTACTAGGCGCAAAAAATGCCGTCACCTGGTAAGAGGCAGCAGGCAAGCTTGGATTCATTTGAACTACACTCAATGTAGAATTAGATGAAAACGTTTGCTCAAATTGCTGCAAATTGTCTTTCCAAGGTTCTACATTTCAAAATTTTCCGGGCGAAGACCCCCCGAAATAGCGGTCACTGACCACCCGTGAACCGCTTGTCTACTTCAGCCCCCCCCCCCCCCCCCCCCCCCCCCCCCCCCCCCCCAAACTTTAAATCCAATACATGCATCGTATCCTCAGACAAATATTTCTGAGTCCCGGACAGGAATCGAACCTGTAACCTTCTGATTGCCAGTGAGACGCTCTAACCATTGAGTCACCGAGACTCAGATGGAGAGCGAAGGTTACAATGATGGTAAGAGGCTACAATGAAGGTTACAATTAAATTCGCAAAGCATCGTGGCTCGATGTACAGCCGCTATACCTATTTCTATGGCGTCAATCTTTAGCTCACACTTACGGTTGATTTGGTTGGTAACGTCAGTACGGTGGGACCTCCTCGGTTTTGCTGATAGATGAAAAGGAAACAACAATTAAATGTTACTGCTATATACTCTAATTATCGGCGAGAGAGACACCTCTTGTCCCTTTCATTGAGTGAGAAGGGGAGCAAGAGTTGGGAGGGAGGACATTTCAGGCAACCAATAACACAAAATTGAGTTTCAGTTTCCGTTATTCTAATGTGGTTTGTGAAGGGGATACATCAATTTTCGATAGTGCTAATTTTTATACCACAACGTGTTACAGGTCCAAAGCCCGTTTTCCTCTTCACCATTTCGCTCGCTGCTGGCGAAATATTTCCACAATGACATAATTTTTTTCAGTTTTTGACCAACGAAAACGGGAAAAAATTATGTCATCGGCGAAATGTTTCTCTAGCGGTGAGCGAAATGGTGAAGTGGAAAACGGGCTTAAGAGAAGAATAAAATGTGAAAGAGTTTTTAGTGGAAACAAAACTTACCATATCACGGAACTTTGCTTTTCTATGTGGAAAAAAAATATATGAGATGATCAATAACTGATAGACACCAGAATGTATATTACCCTGGGTGACGGTTCTTCAGTGCTCGTAGGGATAATGGGGGCACGCGAGGATTAGAGGCGGTAAAAATGGGGCGGGGCTATTTTTACCGCCTCGCATCCTCGCGTGCTCCTATTATCCCTACGAGCGCTGAAGAACCTTTGGCGCCCAGGGTAAATATATATAGACACTAGAACAGAGATAGACACTAGGATCGCATATATTTCAGAAAAATTCTACTCTGTTTTTATGACCTATTTTGGTACTTCGTGATGCGCTGAATCTTATGGTGGTATCGGTTTTTCAATCACGACAAAGGAAACTGCTTTATTTTTTATGTAAAAGTGGGAAAATTACACCAATTTTGACCCACCTCATCGCGCGGTCAAATCACCTCTGACGTCACACGTTAGAGTCGGCATTGGTTCTAGAGATGAAAAAATCGTTAATAATCTCACTTTCAGAGGAAGAAGATGACTCTAATTCAAACATCAGTAATATTTCCACAGCTAAGCATTCAAGCGCCACAAAAAACATATCGATATTATCGACGACTCTAACGTGTGACGTCACTAGACTGCTGCTTCGGTCCCAGACTCCGGACATTTTGTCTATCAAAATAGTGATGTTTGAAAAGCATGTTCCGTACCGTGATTCAGAAACCGATAGACCATAATATCCAGCGCATCACGAAGTACCACAGTGGGTCATAAAAACAGTTCAGAGTTGAATTTTTCGTTTCATAGACACGTTAACACACAGCTCTTAGTAATATTTTACTAACTTTTCACACAAAGCTTCATAGGCCTTCTGTCCGTCTGAAGAGCTCTGTAAAGTCGATATTATTTGAAGTCTCTCTTCCTCGTTCGAAAGTACATCAACATCCAGCATTTTTATCAAAACCTGCAAGGTACAATAGGTATACAAACTTGAGAGTGGTTCCGCCGGTAAAAAAGATACAGTTTTGTTATCAAATGATCTTTGTTAAGGAGTTTGTTGTGCAAGCTGTTTTGCGTGCCAAAATGTAATACTTAAAGTGGCACTACGATGAAAATTCACCCCCGTTTTTTAGATTTTCTTAATAGCATAGAATAGTATTTCAGGGTCGAAAGTGATCATCGATGTAAAAAAAACCTTAAAAATGGTATTTTGAAGGAAGTATTTTGAGCTCTGAGATCACTACTATTAACATATTCCAAGTGCGCAGACAAATTCAAAAGGTAATATTGTTCATAACGTCAGACGCTCAATGCTACGCCTGAATTTCAGTCGAGGTTACTTGTTTTCTTTGAGAAGTAGATGAAACGTCCAGCCTTTCAGACGAAGAATTTGAAAAAAGGACCTTGATCACTATGGATTTACTTGAAGAATTAGCCATGTGGAGTCTTCGCGTTGAGAGTCTGACGTCACTTCCTTACGCTGGTCAGGAACATGATCGATTAATGGCGGACATAACAACTCCAGATACGGAGTCAGAAAAATAATACTTGCCATGGTCGACTTGCAAAACGGTTTCGACTGAGTATTATTTAGCAGCTCTGCTTTATAAATACGTAAAATATCGATAGGTAAAAATTTGATCGTGGTACGGTTAGGACTAGAGTTTTTATTTGGGTCATGATTAGGGTTTTTGTTCTTGTAAAGCTTCTGAATCCCGAGAAAATAACCTTGATGTGTCCATTGTGTGTGTGTGGTACACGAAGAAGATGCCCCTCAATTATTAGAAGAGTCTTCTTTATGTAATAATCCCAGTGTTACCTCAATACAAGTGTTACCTCAATACAAGTCTTGTCTCCTCTTAAAGACAGCAACATGAATGGTCCAATCATAGTCTTCTTTAGTCTCATTAGAAATTTCTTTTTATTAACACAGCACCTCATAATTCTAGCCACCTGGCAAAATCAGCAACGAAAAAGTTATGAAAAGTAAAAGCGCATCTTTCCTAGATTAGTATGATGCACTTTCTTCCTTCAACAGCCTTTGGTGTCTGTTTATACTAACTACCGAGTTGATTATTTCATGAATCATCAATAGTGTGAGACAAGTGATTGATGGTAGAAACAGCAGTAGACTTCCCCACTATTCTGTTCAATGCAGGTACTGCACCCAAAAATTAAAAAGTTTGGGCTGTTACAACACTCTTAGAGATATTGTCCAATGAAAATCTATTCAGTTTGGCAAATGAATATTACCTAATTCAAGTAAAAGAACCACTGTAACAACTACGCTATAAAAGTTTCAAATAGTAAGCGGGCGAGAGGTTGTTGCGTATACGTATTTCTAGTATATTTCATGAATTCCATTCTCAGGTTGTTAATAGTTATGTGCAGTTTCTTAATTCTATTTCAGAATCATTCTCAGGGTAACACTGAAGAGAAGTTTCTTGATTTCTCTTCGTGTTCCATAAAGAATATTCACCTACCATTCGTGAGAAAAATTCCCCATCGTCAAAACAACACACACCCCCCGGACAGAAAAGGTCCACCCAGCCATCTTTGCCTTCTCGCACTGGTAACACTGTTTGATGAACCTGAGGTGGTGTGAATAGAAAAAAAGGGAAATTATATGAGTTCTCGTTGAATGACGCTATGATTAGAAGCAATGGACATGAAACCAACCAGCCTATACTTCTACAGATAAAACATCCCTGATGTTAACCACCAGTTGCAAAACGACCACTTAGCTCTTCTGACGTCTTCCTGTCTCTCAATCTTGCATTATACATCCATCTCATAATCCTCAAATCAATGTGTCCAAGTCTTCTGACATCATCATCCTTGAGTCTTGACTGCTCATGTTTCACAACCGTATATCATTGCACTTCTACCAACCTCGTTCCCAGGGCATTTTCCCTCCACGGCTGAAGTTCGGCGAAAATGGCCCTTGGATCGGCTGGTCCATTCTATAATCCGATTGGCTTCTCACAAAACTCGATTAATTCAGCCGAGTATAATTTATTCATCTAAATCTGAATGCTGCTTCAAATTTTACAGCAAATTAGAAGTGATACCTTTCGCTAAATTGGATATATGCTTCTTCGTACCTTTTGTAAGAGATGACCATGGATGTATGGTGGATTATTAAGCTTGTTAGCTGCTTTTATGCCTACGAATGCTGACATGAACAACTCTGAAGAGCATTGAATATTTCTCAATTATTCAGGTCAACAAAGTAGACAAAGGAAATGGAACAAAGACCACAAAAATTATCATATCTAAACACCCATAAATTCTGGGTGTCATGTGACCAGCCGATCGAGGTTGCACTTCTACATTATGTTTGTGTTCATAACAGGAAATGATTTACTAAACAAGAAATATATTAGCTTCATATGTACCTCGCATCTGCTATCTTCAACGAATTTATCCACAATTCCTGATAAACATCTAACAGAATGAAACATGCAGGTAACTTAATTTATTGAGTTTGTGTGAGTAATATGACACTATTCTAGTAAAGCACATGATAAGAGTGATTTCTTTATAAATCGATCTAAATCCTCTATACATGCAATCTATATTGTACGTTTTGTGTATTTACGTCATTATTAACTAATCAAAAATAAAATAAAACTGTTAGCGATGGAATGAAATGGGTACAGTTGGAGTGAAGACTGTGTTTCATTTCGCAAGTACATGTGATTAAAAACTGACAATTCAAGAAAGATTCTTACTTCACAAATGATTCATGTTTGAGCGCCCTAATAAAGTAAAAGATAGAGAAAAGAGATTATAAGAAAAAATATGAAAGCTGATAAGTTCTCAAAAGAACTGGATATAATATGAAAAGGAGAAATAAGAGAACTTCAATGTGTTGAAATATACTTAAAGTGCCCCTGTGATCAAATTTTTGGTATCCCGAATTTTTACATATTTGTAAAGAGCATGGTGTTCTCACTTAACTTGCCAAATTTCAAGCAATTACGAGCATGGGAAGTCGCCTTTTCAGACTGTTTTTATACGAGATTATACGGCCGACATTACTCGAACATGTTCCGGACGCTTAGGTTGCGATTAGAGGAAGTGACGTCAAAGACTCAACACGTGGCTAGTTATATATGATTATAAAGCTACTTGGGGAAAACCTTCTATTGTAACTTGTCGCATAATTCGTATAATTTCCATAAAGCTTTGTCACGTATTGAGTCTTAATCACCTACTCTGCTGTGGATCGCGGGCTCGTCTGGAACACCGGTTTGAGCAATGGCGGACAAAATTTGGGCGACTTTGGAGGTTAAATTTCTTGTGATAGAATGTTTGTTGTTCAATTTTTTTGGCAAATGCGAACATTTATTAACCTAAAAGGATGTTTTGTAACAAAAAATGCCAGGAAACGTAATGTGATATTTCGTCGCAGGGGCACTTTAAGTAAAAGTACTTACATGTATTTTTCGATACATTGCAGTTCAAAACATTGGAAGAGTTTTGCTTAAGTTTTTTTATTTAGTTTTGTGAGTCAGGAGATCAAACACAAAAATTCATCACTTCTACAAATAATTTCCCAACACAACCAGGTGATAAATCGGACATAATTTGACGCTACTTACTCTGGCTTTGAAAAGTTTTTTGAACGTAACTTTAAAAGTTACTGTCCATGACCCAACGTTTCGACACTCCAATCTAGTGTCTTCATCAGGGGTGATCGTTGTAAAGTTAGGATCCCTATTTATACCACCATCGGTTGATGATGACGTTATCTATTAACAAGATGCAAATAAGCTTCTGGTAATAAACCACCGTCATCGCGATTCAATGGGGCGTGGGTGCTATTGATAAGCCGCGAATTAGTGGTAATAATTTTGGAATTTTCCCACGCAATCTCAGTTTACCCTGAAAAGTCAATGTTAATTATCCAGCTCTTCTGGGGGATCTTGTGATGAATGGGAGAATTTCGCTGTGTTGTGAAACACTAAACTGCTGTTTTAAGTGATTACCGTATTTCCTCTATTAAGTCCCCGAGGGCTATAATAATTTTAAGTCATCAAAAGGGGAGCTTATTGCAGGGAGGGGCCTTAATAGGAGGAGCCAAAGTGTTTGCTTTTGGCTAGCGCACATGCTCAGTAGCGACATACGTACAGACAAGTGTAATAATTATATTGTGGGGGAACTTACTCTTTTGGAAAAGGAATTGGTTGCAGTAACGTAGCCAAAGATGGTTTCCAGTCATCAAACGAAGCCCTGAAACAAAACAAGGAAAGTATGAAGAAATAGACCTTTTCATGTAATCACATCATGTACTTTTCTAACAACACCTGCTCTCGAACTTGTGATGCTTTTTTGATGTCGTGCGATGCTAGGATTAACACCCCCACCCCCAAAGCTTCACATATTTTGTGAACGCCGACTTTGTTGTCTAACACCTTTAGTTTTTATTTTCTTTCTAAAAGGCATAAATAGCCAGGTTACAAAACATTTACACTTACATTGTTTCAAGAACAGTGGTGAAACATATCAAGAATTTGTCTCTCGCAGCAACATTTTCAATCGTAAATCTAGAAAAATGAGACATTCATCATGGTTATATTATGGTTACTGACATCCTCATAGTCATCAGTAATAGAACACTATATAACAGCAACAATATAAAGGAACAGATTCTTACTTACCGATTCAATAACATCGGATCTGTATTATTGTCGACATTTGCACAAACAGCAAGCCAAAGATCCTCTCTAGATTCAAAATGGAAACATAAACCTTATTAGTAAATGGCAGCGTTTTTAATAGTATCATTTAAAAAAAATTGGAACCAGCTCCAGCTGGGGTATTGAAGTGGTTAATTCCAGGGATAAGAGTATAGCACCCATCCCTACCTTTGGGTGAGCAGCCTACAGGTCGCCTCCGGCTGACCAACCCACTTACTTACTTAGCATAGCATTATTTCCTATATACATGCTAAATACACTTACAATTTGCTGCTTGTGGCATCAAAAGACGAGTAAACTCCTGCGAGGACCACAGCCACCATGTTAGGCAATACGCAAGGATGTGGACAGGTCGTTGCTGGACTATGGATACTAAAATAAAACAAAAAACAAACATGGTAGAAGGTGTGCAGGATTGCGATGGCCACCAAAATTTCATATCAATACTCATGATGATCTCAAAATAATACAAGCCTGGATATTAGCGGCCGGTCACGGATATTGTCCGGTACAAATATCCCATTTCTAGAGATTTGACAGTAACAATATTGTGTCTGTCATTTTGTCCGATGCTCATCTTGTCCGAAGATTATACTCAACTTTTTGTGAAAGTAAACCATTTTTGTGTTGAATGGACTGCGTTTAAATTTCGTATTGTACAAGCTCAGATGAGAGACATTGCGCTAAATTTGGAGACATTGCGCTAACTTTGGAGACATTGCGCTAAATTTGGAGACATTGCGCTAAATTTGGAGACATTGCGCTAAATTTGGAGACATTGCGCTAACTTTGGAGACATTACGCTAAATTTGGAGACATTGCGCTAAATTTGGAGACATTGCGCTAAGTTTGGAGATATAGAGCTAAGTTATGAGACATTATATACGTTTTGAGACGCTACACTAAGTCTGGAGACATTACGCTACGTTATGAGACGTTACGCTTAGTTTGGAGACATTACGCTAAGTTTGGAGACATTAGGCTAACTTTGGAGATATTGTGCTAACTTTGGAGACGTTACGCTAAGTTTGGAGACGTTACGCTAAGTTTGGAGACGTTACGCCAAGTTCGAGACATTACGCTAAGTTTAGAGACGTTACGCTAAGTTGTACCGTGAGTCCGTGACATGTACAATATTTTGTGTATCCGTTACAAATTAACTTGTGCTGGTCATTCTGACAGCTACATCAAAAATAATTATTTCCAGGCTTGTAATAAGATGGCATTGGTCTTATATTTAATTATAATATACCTTAAAATAAACTCTTTCACAGCTTCAGGATTCTCACGTCCACCCTGGTAATACTTTGCATATATAAAGTCTTGAACAAACATTCTTAGATGAGGATACTTCCCAAAATCCTGGCAAAAACAAGGTAAATTTTAGGACAACCATTAGGCAGCATCACAGATATAAATGTAAACAAATAATCTCCCAACGCAACCAGGTGATAAATCAGACATAGTTTGACACTATAATCTGGCTTTAAAAAGTTTTTCTGAACGTAAATTAAAAGTTACTGTCCATGACCCAACGCTTCGACACTCCAATCTAGTGTCTTCATCAGGGGTGATCGTTGTAAAGTTAGGATCCCTATTTATACCCTCATAGAACCGATGATGACGTTATCTATTAACAAGATGTAAATAAGCTTCTGGTAATAAACCACCGTCATCGCGATTCAACGGGGCGTGGGCGCTATTGATATACCAAGCCTCCAGACAACGTCTCTGATGGTACCGCGGATTATTGGTAATAATTTTGGAATTTTCCCACGCAATCTCATGGTAGGTTACGCACGTGTGCTCCGACAAAGCAGAATTTTCCTTTTTTGAAAAGAAAACAGCCTTTTGGTGTTCTTTTAAACGCGTACGAAACTGACGTCGAAACTGACGTTTAGTCTGATCGGGAGTACATCCGTGGCATATTAATAGCGCCCACGCCCCATTGAATCGTGATGATGGTGGTTTATTCCAGAAGCTTATTTGCATCTTGTTAATAGATAACGTCATCATCGGTTCTATGAGGTATCCTAACTTTACTACGATCACCCCTGATGAAGACACTAGATTGGAGTGTCGAAACGTTGGGTCATAGACAGTAACTTATAAAGTTACGTTCAAAAAACTTTTTTAAGCCAGAGTAGAGTGTCAAACTATGTCTGAGATATAAATGTGTAATTGTACAACCTCGTGCCCAGGGTCTTACCTCCGCTGTGTAGGTAGTGTAGAAATGCAAATCAAATACCCAAAGTTTGGTCTACTGCCCCCGCATATAAGTACATGCGCCTATAAGCGAAAATTCGAGATTTTTCGATAATCTTCGGAGTCAAAATGGTCGTCTAAAGGCGCATTCACCTATAAAAATCCGCATTTAGGCGCACCCTTAACCGGTGTGGCCCACGAGAATTAAAGAAACAACGGAGTTGAAGGTCCATGCCAATACCTTGTAAAAGCGCCAAGATCTTAAAGTGTCTATGAAGTGAAACATTCGCTAGCATTTTTTTGCTCCAACGGACAAAGTAGCACGGCCGAAGCGTTCACTGAAAATTTCAAGTGAATCTGCTGCATAATCTTCGAGCTATCAACTCTCAAAGTTTGGCATGGCTAATGGGTGGCCTGGAATTAACCACTTACCCCAGTCAGAGCTGGTCGCAATTTTATTTAAGGCTCTTGGTGAAAGCCCGACCTCCAATTAGCACTGCTCATTAGATTATGGCAACACTAATTTTCAGTCTTCCGGGACCGATATATGAACAAGATGGTAACCCATCCAGTTAGTGTACCAGAGGTACGGTGCTTAACTTTGGAAAGTCAAGCAGCGATCACGGACCACTTACTATATTATACTGGTCCGGTCCTTATATGCGTAATCCACCTGCATACTGTACGTCACAAGACAATGAACCGCGTGTTTCAGATTTCACCAAAAACATTTAGCCATGCCAAACTTTGAGAGTTGATAACTCGAAGACTATGAGGCAGATTCACTTGAAATTTTCAGTGTACGCTCTTGCCGTGCTACTTTGTCCATTAAAGCAAAAAAATGCTAGCGAATTTTTCACTTCATAGACACTTTACGTCGTGGAAGAATAAACCATTTGGATTTTATTACCGTATAACAAACATTATCACTGTGCCAACTGTGACACTGCAATTTATAACAGACAATGTTCAATGGTTTTATACTGTAACTAGAAGTATGCGCATATACATGTAATTATTAAAAGTATGGGGGAATAGAGTAGGAAGTCTATCATTTCATTTTTATTCCTTCATTATGACCCTGCAAAATATTGCGTTCTTATGCTAAACAATGTTCTCTCTCTTTTCTGGGTAACATAAAACACCCTATTTTTTCTTCAAGAATTGATTTGATTTGACAAGATATGTTAGCTATTAATATATACATTGCTGTAGTGAATGTGGGAGAGCTAGGAGTAGACAGACGATACATGGACGATCGTCAAGCTTATACAAGCCTGAATATTACCGCCGGACACCGGACATTGTCCGGCGTTAATTCGTCTTGTGACCGGCAGCTTGGAGCTGCTGCCGGACATCAATGTCCGGCCGACTCGACCACTTATAGACCAAATTTTGCATCCCAGTAAGTTAAGCGTTTATATGACAATCCAGCTACTTTGATATTTATCGACCACGTACACATGACATGTGGCTCAAAATGATTTTTCCCACGTATCACGCATTGTGTGAATACCATGCGCAGTCATGACCATGCGCAGTCATGACCATGCGCAGTCATGACCATGCGCAGTCATGACACAGTCATGATCTGTAACCGCTTTATGATCGTTTCTCACACAAAGATGGCGATTCAAAGTGAGATCTAACAGTGTTGTTCGCTGTATTGGCGACAAGGCTATTAATGTACAACATTTATCACACAGCATTACATAACGGCAAAATTATTTAGTGTCATGCTAAAACGATTCGGGGTTAAATTAACAAACCGTGTCCGACAGAAAAGTGGTCTTGTCCGGCCGATTTACTCTGTGGCCGGACATCGTGTCCGGTGAGCTCCAAAAAATTATATTCAGGCCTGTTATATCATCAGAAAAATGATTCTGAGTCCCGGACAGGAATCGAATCTATAACCTTCTGATTGCCGGTGAGACGCTCTAAGCCTAAGGTTCAATTCCTGTCAGGTTCGATTCCTGTCCGGGACTCAAAATCATTTTTCTGAGGATGCGAGCTTGACGATCGTCCATGTAGCATATGTTAGCTACATACCAGTCCCGTAACAGGCAAAACTCCTCGTAAAATATCACAGTGCTAGAACAACAACAAGGGGGAAGACAATTAATGTATTTTCCAGTTGAGTACAGACTAAATAATGACAGCTTGCTTTTCGTTTGCTTGTAAAACAAACATTTACCCAAAAAACATATCACAAGAAAACATGTGCTATAGGTATTACTGTATTTCTTAATTAGTCATATAAGTCACCATTAAATTGTGGAACTGCGTTTAGATTTCTTGTTGTACAATCTCAGATGAGAGACATTACGCTAAGTTTGGAGACATTACGCTAAGTTTGGAGACATTACGCTAACTTTGGAGACATTACGCTAACTTTGGAGATATTGCGCTAAATTTGGATACATTGGCATTGCGCTAAGTTTGTGGAGACATTGCGCTAAGTTGTGAGACGCTACGCTAAGTCTGGAGACGTTACGCTAAGTTTGAGACAATATACGCTACGTTTATGAGACGTTACGCTAAGTTCGGAGTCATTGCGCTAAGTTTGGAGACATTACGCTAAATTTGGAGATATTGCACTAAGTTTTGAGACGTTACGCTAAGTTTGGAGACATTACGCTAAGTCTGGAGACATTGTCATTGCGCTAAGTTTTGAGACGTTACGCTAAGTTTAGAGACGTTACACTAAGTTTTGAGACGTTACGCTAAGTTGTACCATGACAGGCACAATCTTTTGTGTGTCCGTTACAAATTAATTTGTGCTGTTCATTCTGACAGGTACATAAAAAATAATGATTTCCAGGCTTGGAACTGTTGCAGTAGACACAAACAAAAGAACATCACATGCAGCATCTAACACAAGCCTCAGAATTGTTTAAATTCCAATCTGGAGTAAATATAACCTACCATGTTATGTTTTAATATTCTTTTGACAGCAGGTGCAAATATATTCATTATATCATCATTGTAAAACTGATCATTACAATGCTACAGAAAAAACAAATACTGTAGATACATAAATTGATATAACGGGAGATAATTATTAACAAAAAATTAAAAACACAACATTGCAATGCAGATTAAAAATACATTTCAACCTTGCCACTGTACCTTACTAAAGAATTTACAAATTTCAGGGGAGAGATGAGTATAATCCAGTAGTTTGGCCAGAGCCTAGGATTAACAATCAGAAGATTGGATCTTTAGATTCCTTTAAAATAGTGCCTCAATATACAACACCTTATGACTATACAAAATATATATATAGGTATATCTATTTAACAAATAGATTCCATTTTGCCGTTATCTGTTCAGTTGCAGATGCAATATGCACAGACGATGTCAGAACAAAAAGTGGAAACAAAAGGGGGGGAAAGGAGAACAAAAAGTGGCCCACAAGACGATAGTCAAGTGGATCACAGATCACTGATGTTCTTACCAATGTTCTGACGTCCTGTGTCTCTATGACTGAACAGACAACAGCAAAATGGAATCTATTTGAAGACAAACCATTCAAAATGCTTAATGAAGCTTTTACGAATTTCTGGGGCATGGAAAAAGACAATAGTCATCTGACGTGATTTGATGTGAGCTGATGTGAGCTGACATGATCTGATCCTCTACAGTGGCGTAACGTTGGCCCAGGGGGGCCTTTTGTGAGGGCCCCCAGGGTGAGTGCCGAAAGCGCAAGACCTCTAGGCTATTAACCAATGAGAGTGTGCATAGTAAACACGTTATTGTGTGTGTGTGTGTATATATCAATCAATCAATCATATATCATGTGCATTGCTCTCAATGTCTCCATCTTATTCTCACCTGTACTACTGCACATTGTCTGTCTAACTATCTTTTGACCATATTGAAGTTCTTTTATTTCTATACATGGGACCATCTACACAGTACTCAAGTCTAGCACCAAAATCAACCATTATAAACACAAGCACTTAGACAAGCTGCTCTCACTGCATTGCTTACCATAATTATACTTTCTTGAGCCAAAACTGAAATCCTACAACCATGCTGAATTAAAGTATATATGAATTAGTCCTAGTCCCACAGTAGTCATGACAATAGGAATTAATTAGCATGACTAATTAATACTATGCATATACTACTATACAAATTACAAACAATGTCAAGTTAATATGTACACACTGTACAACAATTTATAACCTTCAACCTTGTTTTTGAGCCCATGTATGCTATTTAGGCTTTTGACTTGTGCGAATGATTGGAATAGCCAGGCATTGGTCTACATTAGTTCAATGGTGAAACAGTGCATGCAAAGTAATATAATTAGGGAGCCATATACATGTAAGTGATCAACATCTATCTTCTCCTAATAGTATCAAAGGTTAACCAGACATAGAAGTAATGAGAATAAAGGAAATGATCACCAAAGATAAACTGACATGTTTTTAAAACTACTAATATACTTTTGAATGTTGAGGTGATAATTGTGCCCTTACAAAAATATTTGGCCCAAATCCTATAGGATGCTATAGGAAATTTATTCCTATTAGATTTTGGCTGCAATTTTCCTATAGGAAATGCAATTTTCCTACAAGAATTCCTATAGGATCCAAGGTACCATCCACAGCTGGCTTTCTCTGATTTTAATCTGGTTATCCGTAATATCACACCAGATCTTAACCTTAAGTTCAAGGATTCAACATTAAAACTAATATACAGCTGGCGTACCTCGGCTAATATCATTGAAACTATTTCCAAAGGTGTTTGAAACACAGCGTCGTCTTGAATGAGACAGGAAAGAGAGTAAGATACCAGCTCCTATAAACGTGAGGTAAACAGAAAATATAATATTGTATCACATTTTGCATTTTAGAGGAAAATACATGTTTAAAATCACAAGACATGTTTTAAAACCATATTTTTGCTGCATAAATTACAAGACATATACCTTTAGCTCTCTAACCAATGACTCTGGGTCTTCTATTTTGGATATCAGTTTTTTATAACGAAGTAACTGGACCTAAAAATTGAAAAGTACAATGCAATTAATACAAAAACAGTCACAGCAACTATAAAAAGGTAATCAGCTTTAATTACTACTACTTGTCAACAAAAGTGTAGCCAACTATCCAGGTTCGTAATTTGTAACTGGGGCCTTGAATTGCAAGGAAGGTGATGAAAAAACAAACCCAGAACGGAGATATATTAAGTTACCGAGATCTTATGAATAGTCCCTAAGCCACATTCTAACTGTAATTTGATGATCATATTTTTGTTTACGCTAATGGGGTACAGTAGCTGGCTCTGTTGTGACTACTGACTTTTGACTTGTGAGAAATTCAAAAAGTAGCAAAAAGCAATTGTTGTGCAATTTTCCCAAAAATAGCTAACACACAGTAGCATCACAGGGTCGCGGGTTCAATTCCAGCCAGAAGGCCTTGAAGTTGCAATTTTCACAACTGGTCCTGGTTTGGTCTTAAAATGTAACTTAGGATACCTGGTCTTAATTGTTAGTATCTGTTATTCGTATCTTTAGTTGGTATTTATATTGTTATTGTAGGTTTTGTAGTTAGCATTTCAAATCATTTTATTATTTTTAATTTTTGGGCCAGCAGTAATTGGCATTTTGCTGTTGCGGTTACCCTGCCATAATATCTATACTCTGTAATATATTATGGCAAATCTAATAAAAAAAATAAAAAATAAAAAATTAGCATAGGATTTTGACAATTTCTACCTCAAATTTCTCTTAAAATACTGATTCGTTCGAGATGTAATATCAAACACTTGAAAGAGTGTTCCATCCTCTATCCAGTCACCTCGAATTTGGTTAAAAAACTCAGCTTAGTATCGCCTCGTTTTTCAACCTTGTTCTCGGGGACTGGATATCGGCCGGATGAAACACTCTTTCTCGTGTTTGATCTACATAAAATACATTATCCATATTACAAATAATTTGTTGACCAACCTTCCACTTCAATGAATGTAACCACTGATCCCTCAGATAAGCTGTTGACGTCTAAAAAATAAATTCAATTACATTTAACGAACAATGCCTAAAAACAGTGGTTTCAAGAACACATCCTGGAGAGCAAACACTAGAAACACATGCATCCTATATAGAGTTATAATTTTTTTTAATTTTTATTTTATACCTATTTTATATTATTTTATATAATTAATAAATTTAATCAATCATTATTTTTATTAGTTTTATGGCAATTGAGTAGACTGATTTGGGGTGATTTATGTTAGGCATATTGTCCCAGGGTAAAACATAGTTTAGGGTTGAATGGGGAAAATAGGGTCATGCACTGTGCAACCATGACATTTATTTTTATTTGGCTTTACAAATACAAATGATACAGGCCTGTCACTGAGAGGCGTGCGATCGCACGCGCACACGTCTGAAGAACACGAGGCGTGCGTTTGATCAGAAAATATAAATTCCGTATTTTTTCGTGAGTTTTAATGTACATTTTGACCAAAGGAAGTTGGCTAATCGTCGTGAGATAAAAGTTGAGTAGACATGTTGTATCTCAAGCATCTCAACAATCAGAGCATTGAACAAGCGTTCACCGCCAAGACAGACGTCGCGGTAGATAATTCAGTGAAGAATGATTTAGACGAAGGCCACTAAGTAGCGACGGACAATGGCGACGATTCAAGTGATGACTTTTTAAACTGAAATTTTTTAACTAAACTTGTGTGTACCACTACCAATAATAACTGTAGGAGTAACTATTGGGAAAACTAGAAAATCATTTCTGCTATTGCACGTCATTGCATGCCTAGGTCATCAGAACGGAGCTCCGCACACCTGCGTTTTTAGCAGTGATAGGCCCGATAATAATAATGTAGTTGCGTCACCCAACCTTGAATAAAACGGATCCATCAGGGACGGCTATTCTAAAACAGAAATGTTGACCAGTATCCCACCGAGCCATGACATGAACATCTGATATGTCCTGGTAAGGTATGGAGTATTCCAAGAAACCAGTAGCCTAAGGCGGAAGAAAAAGAAAAAGCTAAGAACTGGGGTACCATCATCAGAGAGTTACACACAGACATACAGAGTCGTACGATTATTATATAGATAACACACATGAGTATTACTTATTATATAGTGTAGAGTAGGCAGTCGAACCACAGTCGAACCAATACATCATTGTAATTATCATTTTGGGGCCCTTATTTGACCCTGGGCAGTTGCCCTCATGGCTACCTCAGACTCAGTAGGGCTGTGTATGTATATGTTGTGTATATATGTATATTGTATATGTATATGTATGTGTATGTGTGTGTATATATATATATATAATATATATATATATATATGTCTGCACGCATATATATATAATATATAGACATATATATATGTCTGCACGAAGGCTAGTGTATACAGTCCTAGATTGTTTTTTAAACACCATTTGATAGAGTTCTTCTTGGCATCCTTTCTTATATATGGTTAAGTAATTCAGTAAATATTAAACAATGAGTATTGACCATTAACTTTAAATTTGCAAGGGAAAGCAGTTTACAGAAAGTGGAACAAATTTCAACAATGATGAAGTGCACAATGGAAAATTGTCTAGGGATGTGGCAATATCACTTGGGGTAAGAATATTTAAAGTGTATGAACTTTGCTTCTACATAGAGTTACAGTAATTACTAATTATATTATATTATATTATATATATATATATATATATATATATATATATAATATATATATATATATATATATATATATATTATATATATATATATATATATATATATATATATATATGTAGTTTGATCGAGTGAAATGCCAAATATTACTTATAATATACCCAGAATCTTATCCCGGCATTACCACCATATATACAGAACTCGTGACTAGGCTCTCGGCAACGGCTTCCGTAGCTCAGTGGTCAGAGCACTGCACTAGCATCGCAGGGTCGCGGGTTCAATTCCAGCCGGAAGGCCTTGAAGTTGCATTTTTCGCAACTGGTCCCGGTTTGGTCTTAAAATGTATGTATTCCAACACTCGAAATTTTCCTTCACCATAAATCCTTTCAACATGTAGTTTGATCGAGTGAAATGCCAAATATTACTTATAATATACCCAGAATCTTATCCCGGCATTACCACCATATATATAATATACCCAGAATCTTATCCCGGCATTACCACCATATATACAGAACTCGTGACTAGGCTCTCGGCAACGGCTTCCGTAGCTCAGTGGTCAGAGCACTGCACTATGCACTGCACTAGCATCACAGGGTCGCGGGGGTTCAATTCCAGCCGGAAGGCCTTGAAGTTGCATTTTTCGCAACTGGTCCCGGTTTGGTCTTAAAATGTATGTATTCCAACACTCGAAATTTTCCTTCACCATAAATCCTTTCAACATGTAGTTTGATCGAGTGAAATGCCAAATATTACTTATAATATACCCAGAATCTTATCCCGGCATTACCACCATATATATAATATACCCAGAATCTTATCCCGGCATTACCACCATATATACAGAACTCGTGACTAGGCTCTCGGCAACGGCTTCCGTAGCTCAGTGGTCAGAGCACTGCACTAGCATCGCAGGGTCGCGGGGGTTCAATTCCAGCCGGAAGGCCTTGAAGTTGCATTTTTCGCAACTGGTCCCGGTTTGGTCTTAAAATGTATGTATTCCAACACTCGAAATTTTCCTTCACCATAAATCCTTTCAACATGTAGTTTGATGGAGTGAAATGCCAAATATTACTTATATATATATATATATATATATAAACGACAAAGAGCAAAACCCGCCTCGGCCAATTCAACATCTATAGATTACAAAATAACAGGCCACGACCCAAAACCAACTATTTAATAAATTTTCGACTGCATGTGACAGCCTTCGTCAGAAAATGAAATACAATGTAAAGTTCCTTTATATATAAACATAAAATTGAATAAATTAAACTAACTAATAAATATGCGTAAATAGAACAAATACCAACAATGGTATACTAAACAGTATAGAGAAAACTATTGTTGTACAAAATCATGATCACAGTTAAGACCTCCCCGATTTGTCTAATCGCTGGCACCCCAGCCAGTGGGGGATCCTTTGTCGATTTCTCATAGGGGGCATCCAAACAGCCCACTTCCCATGTCCTGCCAACATCCTGAGAGGAATGGAAAAACGATCGCCATCTCACTTTTCTTTTAAATGCTAACCAACCTTGTTGTAAATCATTCCAGTCTACGCTATTGAAGTATTTTTGGAACGCGTAGAGCAAGATTTATTCAAGAAACCCGTTTTTAAAAACGTGAAGGATAATCTACCATCAGATGAAAGAAGTATATTGAAGAAATACAGAGCTACACCTGTGGATGAACGTAATCTAGTTACTCGACTACAGGACAAACGAAATAATTTTGTGTTTTTGGATAAAGATTTAGATCAATGTAAAGTGAAAGAGCAAATGGACAGGGGTGATTTTGAGGTCTTGGATAAAGATCCCACGTTAGAAACGGTTGCAGAGATTAATGATTGGGTCGATAAGTGGAAAGCTCAGGGTTTGTCAGATAAGTGGATTAGATATATTACCAACAATAGTAATGCTCATCCAGGTGTGAATTATCCCTTAATTAAAACACATAAAACCAATAACCCAGCTAGAGTTATTACATCCGGTTGTGGTACTCCCACGGAAAATTTGTCTTTTTTCGTTTGAAAAAATACTGTAAAGTTGTGGTTGAGTCTATTTCTAGCCGTGTTATGGATACTTCACACATGTTAGAAATAATTGATGAGCTTAATGAAATAGGTGTTGTTGATGGGGACTTGTTGGTTAGTTTCGATATAGTCAACATGTTCCCATCTATAGATAATGAAACAGGAGTAGAAAGAGTACGTCGTAAGTTAGTCGAATTTTCGGATAGGTTTGATGTACCTGTTGAATGTATTATCGAGGCTTTAGAAATCTGTCTCAAGAGAAATTGTTCGGCTTTTCGCGGACAATTTTGGTTGCAAAAAAATGGTACAGCTATGGGACCTAAGAATTCCTGTTCCTATGCCGATATTGTCGCGGAACATATAGATAAGAAGGTGCTAGAATCTAAGGATATGTATCCTGAGTTGAGATCTTGGTTTAGATTTCGGGATGTGGCGTGGTACAGTGTTGCGGCTTAATGGATTTTACAGTACTTTGAATTCATTTGATTCTTATTTACAATTTACAATGGATGTTGGGGGTAGTTCTTTGCATTTTTTGGATCTTTCTATTTCCATATCTAATAATTGTTTGAAAACATCGGTGTATAGTAAGCCTACTGACCCACATATATATCTTAATGCAAATTCGTGTCATCCTGGTTCGCAAATACGTGGTATTGCCAAGGGTGTAGCTTTGAGATTACGTAGGATATGTTCTAATGAGGATGATTTTAAGGTTAAGAGTAAGGAATATATTAGTTATTTAATCGAGTGTGGCCAGGATGAAACACATGTCAAAGAGAAGTTTAGGGAAGTTGCAGATAAGACTCGGGAAGACGCTCGAAAGAGTAGAAAGAAGGTCGAGGGTGGGTATTGGGTGGGTATTGCGTGTTTAGTGTTAAATATAATCCCAGAGCGCCTGATATTCAAAATATTTTTAAGAAACATCGATCTATTATTGATGGTGACACACGGGCCAAGTATATTTTACCTGAAAAGGCGATTCGGTTTACGTATAAACGGAATGCTAATTTAAAAGAGCTTTTAGCACCTTCTAATCCGTATAAGAACACCAATAATCAAGATGCGCTGGGCTGTTATAAGTGTTCAGCTAAGCGTTGTGATTGCTGTAATAACTTTCTTATTACCGGTAGCACTTTTCGTTCAGCCAATACTGGGAAAGTTTACAAGATCAGGAAATCCCTTTCATGTAGTTCGGCTAATGTGGTATATCTCGCAGAATGTGTGGCTTGCAGGGGATAGGTTCTACTGTCAATTTTAAGAGCCGACTTGCAAATTACAAATCGCACATAAAGCATAAACGCAGAACTTGCAGTACTGTAAATCACTTTTTGGACTGTCATGGTGTTGATCATTCGGCATTAAAATTTATGTTGAGTGATCAGAGGCATGACAATCTTAGAGAATGCGAGAATTTTTGGATTGGTGCTTTGTTGACAAATCGGGGAGGTCTTAACTGTGATCATGATTTTGTACAACAATAGTTTTCTCTATACTGTTTAGTATACCATTGTTGGTATTTGTTCTATTTACGCATATTTATTAGTTAGTTTAATTTATTCAATTTTATGTTTATATATAAAGGAACTTTACATTGTATTTCATTTTCTGACGAAGGCTGTCACATGCAGTCGAAAATTTATTAAATTGGTTTATAGTTGGTTTTGGGTCGTGGCCTGTTATTTTGTAATCTATATATATATATATATTATATATATTATATATATATATATATATATATCAAAATTTATTTATATTTATCCGATAAATTTATCCGATAAATTTATTTTCACGATGGACGTTAAGTCCTTATACACCGTCATTCCCCATTGTGATGGCCTTGAAGCTCTGAAGTTTTTCTTTTGATCAGCGCACTAATTTAGAACCCTCCACAATCACGTTACTACGCTTAGCAGAACTAGTGCTTACCTTAACAATTTTTCGTTTGATGGTGAACATTATCAACAAAATAAGTGGTGTTGCGATGGGCACCAAAATGGGTCCAAGCTATGCTAACTTATTTGTTGGTTATGTTGAAAAACAGATCTTTGAACAATACACGGGTCCCTTGCCTGATTTTTCGGCAGATTTATCGATGACTGTTTAGGAACAGCGTCGTGTTCACGTGTCCTTTTAGAGCAGTTCATCAACTTTGTTGATGATTTTCATCCTGCTCTGAAGTTCACGTGGGAAATCAGCGAGACCTCTGTGTCGTTCCTTGATATTTTAATTTCGATTAATGGTGATTCGTTGAAAACGTCGGGTCTCGTACAAGCCTACTGACTCCATAGTTATCTTCTATTTTCATCCTCTCATCCCAACCACACTAGGCAATCCATCCCTTACTCTCAATTCTTGCTTCTTCGCCGCTTATGTAGCGACGACCAAGATTTTCAAGTCAAATCAATAGAAATGAGATCTTTTTTTTGTCCAACGTGGTTACCCTACCAACCTTTTAGACCTCGCCGTTCAGAAAGCTTTTCTCGTCCCCCGTTTAGACGCCCTTGAACCATCTTTGGAACGAGTTTCAAACAATAAAATTCCTTTAGTTCTAACATTTCATGCTTTCAATTTTAAAGTTAAAAATATTATTAATCGGAATTTTCACATTTTACAAAATGATCCTGAGACGTCAGCCATTTTCACCGACAACCCTTTGGTATCTTTTCGCCGTAATAAAAACATTCGTGACTCCTTAGTACATAGTACCCTCAAACAAAATACCTCGGCACCAGCGGGAACATTTTCTTGCGGCCGTTCCCGCTGTAACACATGCCCTTTTCTCAATCCCACTACAGTTATTACTGCCCCCAAATTCGACCACACAATCCGTCATGCTTTTTCATGCACGTCCACCAACATAATTTATTGCATTTCTTGCGATAAATGCCCTAAAATCTACATCGGTGAAACTGGGCGACGCCTTTCATACAGGTTTGCTGAACATCTTCGTTCCGTGAGGATCAATGATGGTGACAAACCTGTAGCCCGCCATTTCAACAGCTCCAACCATTTGGTTTCAGACATTAAAGTCAGTGCCATCCTTCCCATTTCCGACTCCTTAGTACATAGTGCCCTTAAACAAAATACCTCGGCACCAGCGGGAACATTTTCTTGCGGCCGTTCCCGCTGTAACACATGCCCTTTTCTCAATCCCACTACAGTTATTACTGCCCCCAAATTCGACCACACAATCCGTCATGCTTTTTCTTTTTTTCTTTCATGCATTTTTAAACTTGGCACCACACATCCTCTTGGTCTTAACGAACGTTTTTCTTTTATTTAATTTCGTAAAAGCTTTTTGTCATTTTATTTTGCTTGGAACTTTTTATTATTAGCTTATGAACTTTTTATTATTACAGTAGCTTATGCTCATTCCTTTTCAAGTCTTTGTTTCTATTATTATCGCCTAATCCCCTTGAATATTGGCCCTGTCATTTCTCCCACAGTCTGCTTATTGATCGACTGTAAAAATAGTAAATGACTTAAAGGGGGTCTACAGTCGCATCTGCGCATGTGCCAAGTGGGGACTCCACCGGAAATAGGTTTTGTTTACATCTCAGTACTGGACTCATGTTACTTAATGGACGAAAGCTTCACGCTTGAAGATTTGGAAATCAGTCAAGTAGAACAGTTCGCTGCATTACCTAACATAGATAACATAACTACGTGAAAATGTCGTGATCACTGTCTTCGAGGAAAGGGTAGAAATTTCTGTCCATGTAGAAGTCTGAATAACTTTTGTTCAAGCGCGTGCCTTTTGTTCGTGACGAAGACTTCGGTCATTATGTATGAACAACAGACGAGACAGCGACAGTGATATGGCGGTAAATTTATTATGTTTTATTGTATCCAACTATATGTAATTTATTTCTAAAATCGGGACTGGAATCTTTGTAGCGTGTGACGCTAATTTTCTTACTATTATATATATTTTATACGTCTTTGGGCATGAAGCCCAAAGACGTATAAAATAACCGCGCAAAGGTGAAATTATTTTCTGCATTTGTTGGTCGATTTGGTCTTTCAATTTCCTTTAAAACATTCTGTATATTTAATAGTATATGATTCTGAATGCATCGTTTGTTATTTCTTCAGCAGCTTATAAATCGAGTAGCATAATTTTCCGCAATTTCCTTGTTATTCGTTATACTATTTTCGCCCTTTACCGTAAATTTATAGTCAGAAGCATCTGTAGTACTCTTTTGTTCGACTTGAGGGCAGGTATTAGGATTCCAAAGTCGAAGGTTGTGTCACAAAGGAAACTGAACGACAAAAAGTACAGAATCTAATTGTGAAGCCCAAAGACGTATAAAATATATATAATAGTGAGAAAATTAATAGCGTCACACGCTACAATGATTCCAGTCCCGATTTTAGTCCGTTGCTCAGAAATATATTACATATAGTTGGATACAATAAAAAATAATAAACTTTATACCGCTATATCAGTCGCTGTCTTAAACTCGTCTGTTGTTCATACATAATGACCGAGAATAAAAGTTATTCAGACTTTACATGGACAAAAATTTCTACCCTTTCCTCGAAGACAGTGATCACGACATTTGCACGTAGTTATGTTATCTATGTTAGGTAATGCAACGAACTGTTCTACTTGACTGATTTCCAGATCTTCAAGCGTGAAGCTTTCCTTCGTCTCATGAGTCCAGTCCTGAGATGTAAACAAAACCTATTTCCGGTGGAGTCCCCACTTGGCACATGCGCAGATGCGACTGTAGACCCTTCCCATCTCATTAATTATTAGTTAGTTTATTTCCCGTGCATTTGATTGGCTACTTTCTACCTGTGACACCCTTTTGGCATATATACGCAGCACTCTACTTTTTTATATATATATATATATATAGCAAAGTGAAAAGGTGGTAACTGCCAAGAATTTAGTTATAACGCTGTCTACGCAGCACTCTACTATATATATATATATATATATATATATATATATATATATATATATATATATATATTATATATATATATATATATATATATATATATATATATATATATATATATATATATGAAAATGTTGTAAGCGAAGTCAGGCATAATAATTGAATTGAGTTAAAAATGTTGACACTGACAATGGATAAAAACTTTGAGATGTTAAAAGCTTTATTGGGGACGTTTCGGTTTAAATACTAAAACCTTCTTCAGCCTGTATGGAGACTAAAATGTGTATGATAAAAATATGTAAATATATATACGGTTATAAAATTAAGAATTAATTATTCAACACATTAACAATGGTCAGGCCGTTTGTTTCTCGAAGCATGGCATTCCACACAAGAAAATAACTCCATTAACGAACATATTAATGTCCCTAGGGTTTATAACATGTTGAATAATTAATTCTTAATTTTATAACCGTATATATATTTACATATTTTTATCATACACATTTTAGTCTCCATACAGGCTGAAGAAGGTTTTAGTATTTAAACCGAAACGTCCCCAATAAAGCATTTAACATCTCAAAGTTTTTATCCATTGTCAGTGTCAACATTTTTAACTCAATTCAAATATATATATATATATATATATATATATATATATATATATATATATATATATATATATATATATATATATATATATATATATATATATATATATGTATATATATTGTGTGTATATATATATATATATATGTATATATATAGGTAAACTGCCAAGAATTTAGTGACGATATGACACTGTCTACGCAGCACTCTACTATATATATATATATATATATATTTATAATATAGCCATCCACTGTATATGAGCTGTTCTGCAATCTGATTGGTTGAGCTACTCACCGTATATCAGCTCATATACGGTGAGTGAAAGCAATAAAAACACAAAATGGTTGACCGTTTTGCTCAGTTTGAACAAGAAATAAAAACCCTTTTTGAGAATGCAATACCACTGATAATACCAAAAAAACAACAAGATATGGAATGAAAATATTTAATGATAAGTAAAGCAAACTAAAAATTAGCCTTTTCCAAAATAAGGGGTGGTTTTGAAATTAAATTTGACATGAAACGACTGAAAACGAGTGTAAAGTTTTAAAAGAGAAGAGATAAAGGTAGAAATTAAATTAATTACATTAAATTTTGAATTTGTTTACCTCTTCCAATTTTTCTGGCGGTTTGTACATCACAGGGATGATAAAAGCAGAGATAAACACTTGCTTTAAGGTGTTTCATACATCTGCTAGGCAAGTTGACGGCTCGTATTTACAATAAAAAAGTTGACAAATTCTTGAGAAATCCTCCCAACAACAAGCCATTTTCCATCATTGCCGACCCTACTTTTACCGAAGCAAATTCAGTGTTAGATGCGTTCGTGAAAGATCATAATCATCATATTTGGCTTAAGTTTCCTCTGGTTTTCTCTTCCTCGTCGTCCCAAGTAAAGGCCAAGGTAAAACCAAACGGTACGAAGCAATTGTGATGGATCAGTGCTGTCGGCTGGACATAATTCGCCACTGTCAATTAACAACAACTTAATTTGCCTCTGGATTATTGGCTTTTTGTGGACCAAACCGGCGATTTTCCCAGTTTTCCTAAGATGGTTTTAAGATCAATAGAGCAGACGGCAAGTTATATTTCGAGTTGAACTGGGAGGTCGCAAGGCGGTTTAGCCGACGTCGAAGACGAGTCCGACTGGAAAATCTTTGCCCAGCCAGGTTAAGCTTGTACTTTTTGTCCACAAAGCTTGTACTTTTTGTCCACAAAGCTTGTTACTTTTTGTCCACAAAGCTTGTACTTTTTGTCATAAATACGAATGTACATAAATATAATTTGCACTACGCATGACGAAAGTAGCAGGACGGAAGCGCCATGGCGGAAACGTTATTTGTTTATGTCAGCATTTAATTATTGTGGAATTGTTAATAAATTTTTGGCTTATTATATAGTGGATGTCTATATTATAAAACAATTATACCATTCGCTCTCGTCGTATATGGCTGATAGCCGACTCGGCGCTGCGCGCCTCGTCGGCTATCAGCTCATATACGACTCGAGCTCATGGTATAATTGTTAATTATATATATATATATATATATATATATATATATATATATATATATATATATATATATATATATTACGTACATAGTGGGTCCCAAGTCCACAGTTACCATAAAGCCATTATGGTGATAGCCGGTAGGGCACATTGTATACTTTATGTATATATATATATATATATATATATATATATATATATATATATATATATATATATATATATATATATACAGTCAATTCAAAAAAGGTTGTCTTTGAAACATATAAACCTTAAACATTGAGCGCGCAAGATAGGTTGGGAATTCTTATTTAAATTCAGGAGCGATTTGTTAGAATGCCGGCCGCATACAGTTAATATTTAAGATGGAGAGCTATTTGGTTGACGGAAATAGTGGGTATTGAGGGTTTTGTACTTCCAAGTTGGAGACTGCAAATATAGACGTACATTTTATACTACGAATGCCTAGTATTTTTTTCCCTGTAGTACAATTCGCTGACCTTGAAACCACGTATCACCTAACCTTACAATAAACAATTAGCGAGATACAAAAATCAATGTCCGACAGGAACAGGAGTATTCGGATTACAAAATAATGATTTCTGAACGTTTCGTACTTCAAACAGCACTTCTATCATCGGTAGACCGTATTATTGTATATCAATACATCCACACGAAGAACGACATGGTAATCAATGGAATTGCTGCTGCAGTATCCAGATAGAACGATTGCAGAAGTATTGTAAAAGTATATGAAGAAACGGGATCGCAATATTCGTGCTCCACTCTTCATGATACTATTTAAGAAAAAACATAACTCGGAAAGTTATTGTCTAGCGTATATATTTAACTGTTTTTTTTTATGATGATTGATGATCATCTATGATGATTTTGAAAAAATAAAAAATAATTATTTATTAACGGCATGCTGAAATCTCTATTTAAACAAAATTGCACAACAAAGATGCAGAATTTTGGGTTTCGGCGTGTTTATTACCTCGAGAGATGTTCGTTTTCCTTGACGCATATGTAAGTTGATTAATAATTTGCATGTTGTTTTGTGCTGACAATGAATTAATTGGGAACCAGGCGGGAACATCAAATTCCCACGAGAGTCTAAATGCGCTGAATTATTCTAAGGTATGTTCTGTTCAGTTAAAATTAAAGCGTACATCCCATGGGAAATTTCACACCGCTTGCATGTTTCTCCATCTACGTGTTCTCTACAGTGTGTATAAAAAAAAACTGAACCTTAGAAAATGGTCATACTACAAAGAAATTAGAAACACGGTCTTATATACACCTGGGAAATTAAGATAACAGTTTTCTGAAACGGCAGGAAATATCTGAATACAGGAACTAGTTATTTAACCGCGTAACAAGGGCAATTCTGGCTGGCGAAGAACCACACGGGAAATATTGGGAAATATTGCTGCTGTTCGAGATCTGTTCCGAGGTGTATATAAAACCACACTACCATATTTTTACGCACCGTGGCTCAGAGGTGTCAAGGTGACAATAGGTTTGAAAGGAATGTTAATTAATTTTATGCCGGTTCAGTTTTTTTTACACATGCACTGTATATATTCCAACGTCAAGTAAACCTTTTGTGGACCCCAGCGTAAATAGCGCCGATAGACTTTTGCCTGTCGTCCTTTCAAATTATATCCATGTGTTCTCATGATTCTTTAAAGTAACGTAAAAGAGTATATTCACTTTGACCATGAAAGAGGTTTAAAAGAGAAACAAGATGGCAATCCATGGTCCCAAAGACTTTTTGCAGAACAAAAGAAACTATGCTTAATCAATAATTATGTGCGTTTAGACTCATGGAATTTGATATTCCCGTCTGGTTTCTATTTTATTAATTGTCAGCACAAAATATGCAAATTTTTTAGTCAACTTAGATACCACTTTCGTCAAGGAAAACGAACATCTCTGGAGATAATAAGCACGTCGAAGCTCGAAATTCTGCTCTCGCATCTTCGCATCTTTGTTGTGCAATTTTGTTTAACTATAAAAGAGATTTTAGCAAGCCGTTAATTACAAATCATTTTTATTTTTACAAAATCATCATCGTAAAACCATACGCTAGACATGCACTAACCTTCCGAGTAATGTTGTTTTTTTCTTAAATATAGTAATGATGAGTGGAGCATGCATATTGCGACGGACCCTGTTTCTTCATATACTTTGTCCAACACTTCTGCAATCGCTCTATCTGGATACTGCAGCAGCAATTCCATTATTACCAATTCTTCGTGTGGATGTATTGATATACAATAATATGGCATAGCGATCCGTGCTTACATTTCCTAAATTTCTGAACTTTTGAATATAGCGATTTATCGTTTTACTAGATATCTGTAGGTAAAAACCCACTTAAACCTGCACCTCAATACTCACTATTTCTGTCAACCAGTGCGGCCGGCATTCTAACAAAGCCCTCCTCAATTTAAATAAGAATTCCCAACCTACATTGCGCGCTTAATGTTTAAGGTTTATATGTTTCAAAGACAACCTTTTTTGAATTGACTGTGTATATATATATATATATATATATATACAGTCAATTCAAAAAAGGTTGTCTTTGAAACATATAAACCTTAAACATTGAGCGCGCAAGATAGGTTGGGAATTCTTATTTAAATTCAGGAGCGATTTGTTAGAATGCCGGCCGCATACAGTTAATATTTAAGATGGAGAGCTATTTGGTTGACGGAAATAGTGGGTATTGAGGGTTTTGTACTTCCAAGTTGGAGACTGCAAATATAGACGTACATTTTATACTACGAATGCCTAGTATTTTTTTCCCTGTAGTACAATTCGCTGACCTTGAAACCACGTATCACCTAACCTTACAATAAACAATTAGCGAGATACAAAAATCAATGTCCGACAGGAACAGGAGTATTCGGATTACAAAATAATGATTTCTGAACGTTTCGTACTTCAAACAGCACTTCTATCATCGGTAGACCGTATTATTGTATATCAATACATCCACACGAAGAACGACATGGTAATCAATGGAATTGCTGCTGCAGTATCCAGATTAGAACGATTGCAGAAGTATTGTAAAAGTATATGAAGAAACGGGATCGCAATATTCGTGCTCCACTCTTCATGATACTATTTAAGAAAAAACATAACTCGGAAAGTTATTGTCTAGCGTATATATTTAACTGTTTTTTTTTATGATGATTGATGATCATCTATGATGATTTTGAAAAAATAAAAAATAATTATTTATTAACGGCATGCTGAAATCTCTATTTAAACAAATTGCACAACAAAGATGCAGAATTTTGGGTTTCGGCGTGTTTATTACCTCGAGAGATGTTCGTTTTCCTTGACGCATATGTAAGTTGATTAATAATTTGCATGTTGTTTTGTGCTGACAATGAATTAATTGGGAACCAGGCGGGAACATCAAATTCCCACGAGAGTCTAAATGCGCTGAATTATTCTAAGGTATGTTCTGTTCAGTTAAAATTAAAGCGTACATCCCATGGGAAATTTCACACCGCTTGCATGTTTCTCCATCTACGTGTTCTCTACAGTGTGTATAAAAAAAAACTGAACCTTAGAAAATGGTCATACTACAAAGAAATTAGAAACACGGTCTTATATACACCTGGGAAATTAAGATAACAGTTTTCTGAAACGGCAGGAAATATCTGAATACAGGAACTAGTTATTTAACCGCGTAACAAGGGCAATTCTGGCTGGCGAAGAACCACACGGGAAATATTGGGAAATATTGCTGCTGTTCGAGATCTGTTCCGAGGTGTATATAAAACCACACTACCATATTTTTACGCACCGTGGCTCAGAGGTGTCAAGGTGACAATAGGTTTGAAAGGAATGTTAATTAATTTTATGCCGGTTCAGTTTTTTTTACACATGCACTGTATATATTCCAACGTCAAGTAAACCTTTTGTGGACCCCAGCGTAAATAGCGCCGATAGACTTTTGCCTGTCGTCCTTTCAAATTATATCCATGTGTTCTCATGATTCTTTAAAGTAACGTAAAAGAGTATATTCACTTTGACCATGAAAGAGGTTTAAAAGAGAAACAAGATGGCAATCCATGGTCCCAAAGACTTTTTGCAGAACAAAAGAAACTATGCTTAATCAATAATTATGTGCGTTTAGACTCATGGAATTTGATATTCCCGTCTGGTTTCTATTTTATTAATTGTCAGCACAAAATATGCAAATTTTTTAGTCAACTTAGATACCACTTTCGTCAAGGAAAACGAACATCTCTGGAGATAATAAGCGCTTCGAAGCTCGAAATTCTGCTCTCGCATATACAAAGCAACAGTGACAGTAAACATCACAAACGAAATAAAACACTACATTGGTATGACTGCAACCACATTCAAAGAGCGATTGGCCAACCACACTAAATCTTTTCAACATAAAAAGCATGAAAATGACACCGAACTTTCGAAATATATTTGGACATTGAAAGAAAACAATAAAGATTTCAGTATTAATTGGCAAATTCTAAAACATTCTATTTCGTACACAGGAGGATCAAAACGATGCAATTTATGTTTAGAAGAAAAATTTTGTATTTTAAAAGAAAAAAATAAGAATAGTTTACTCAACAAAAGAGCGGAAATAATTTCACAGTGTCGTCATCGTAATAAATTTCGCGTAATCAACGCAAACAAAGCCATGACCTCATGCTTTGTCCCCCACATACGCCCCCACTTTCCGGCAGAAAGCCTATAAATAAGCGGTCATCCCTTTCGATATTGTCACTGCCTGAAGATTCTTTTACAGATGAAACAAGTTGTAGCAGACCAGTTTTGAGGTAAGCGAAAATATATATATATATATATATTATATATATATATATATATATATATATATATATATATATATATATATATATATATATATATATATATATACAGTCAATTCAAAAAAAGGTTGTCTTTGAAACATATAAACCTTAAACATTAAGCGCGCAATGTAGGTTGGGAATTCTTATTTAAATTCAGGAGGGCTTTGTTAGAATGCCGGCCGCATACTGGTTGACAGAAATAGTGAGTATTGAGGTCCAGGTTTAAGTGGGTTTTTACCTACAAATATCGAGTAAAACGATAAATCGCTATATTCAAAAGTTCAGAAATTTAGGAGATGTCAACACGGATCGCTAGACCATATTATTGTATATCATGAATACATCCACACGAAGAATTGGTAATATAATGGAATTGCTGCTGCAGTATCCAGATAGAGCGATTGCAGAAGTGTTGGACAAAGTAGTTAAGAAACAGGGTCCGTCGCAATATGCATGCTCCATGCTCCTTAAATATATATATTTAAGAAAAAAACAACATTACTCGGAAGGTTAGTGCATGTCTAGCGTATGATTTTACGATGATGATTTTGTAAAAATAAAAATGATGTATTAATTAACGGCTTGCTGAAATCTCTTTTATAGTTAAGCAAAATTGCACAACAAAGATGCGAAGATGCGAGAGCAGAATTTCGAGCTTCGACGTGCTTATTATCTCCAGAGATGTTCGTTTTCCTTAACGAAAGTGGATATCTTAGTTGACTAAAAATTTGCATGTTTTGTGCTGACAATTAATAAAATAGAAACCAGACGGGAATATCAAATTCCCATGAGTCTAAACGCACATAATTCTTAAATAAGCATAGTTTCTTTTGTTCTGCAAAAAGCCTTTGGGACCATGGGTTGCCATCTTGTTTCTCTTTTAAACCTCGTTCATGGTCAAAGTGAATATACTCTTTTACGTTACTTTACAGCCTAAAAGAATCATAAGAACACATGGATATAATTTGAAAGGACGACAGGCAAAAATCTATCGGCGCTATTTACCCTGGGGTTCACGCATCACCGTTATTCCAATGATATGTACGGAAGGTTTACTTGACGTTGGAATATATACAGTGTATTGTATAAAAAAAAATGAACCGGCATAAAATTAATTAACATTCCTTTCAAACCTATTGTCACCTTGACACCTCTGAGCCACGGTGCGTAAAAAATATGGTTTTATGGTTTTATATACACCTCGGATTTTGATGGAACAGAGCTCTAACAGCAGCAATATTTCCCAATATTTCCCGTGTGGTTCTTCGCCAGCCAGAATTGCCCTTGTTACGCGGTTAAATGGATAGTTCTTGTATTCAGATATTTCCTGACGTTTCACAAAACTGTTATCTTAATTTCCCAGGTGTATATAAGACCGTGTTTTTAATTTCCCAGTGGTATGACCATTTTCTAAGGTTCAGTTTTTTTTATACACACTGTATAGAGAACATGTAGATGGAACATGCAAGAGGTGTGAAATTTCCCATGGGATGTACGCTTTAATTTTAACTGAACAGAACATCCCTTAGAATAATTCTGCGCATTTAGACTCTCGTGGGAATTTGATGTTCCCGCCTGGTTCCCAATTAATTAATTGTCAGCACAAAACAACATTATGCAAATTATTAATCAACTTACATATGCGTCAAGGAAAACGAACATCTCTCGAGGTAATAAACACGCCGAAGCCCAAAATTCTGATCTCGAATCATCGCATCTTTGTTGTGCAATTTTGTTCAAAGAGAGATTTCAGCATGCCGTTAATAAACTTATTTTTTATTTTTTCAAAATCATCATAATATTATAAAAGCCAGTTATATACGCTAGACAATAACTTTCCGAATTAGGTTTTTTCTTAAATGCAGTAGTATCATGAAGAGTGGAGCACGCATATTGCGATCCCGTTTCTTCATATACTTTTACAATACTTCTGCAATAGTCCTATCTGGATACTGCAGCAGCAATTCCATTAGTACCATGTCGTTCTTCGTGTGGATGTATTGATATACAATAATACGGTCTACCGATGATAGCCGTGCTGACATTTCCTAAATTTCTCAACTTTTGAATATAGTGATTTGTCATTTTACTCGATATCTGTAGGTAAAAACCCACTTCCTGGACCTCAATGCCCACTATTTCCGTCAACCAAATTGCTCTCTCCATCTTAAATATTAACTGTATGCGGCCGGCATTCTAACAAATCGCTCCTGAATTTAAATAAGAATTCCCAACCTATCTTGCGCGCTCAATGTTTAAGGTTTATATGTTTCAAAGACAACCTTTTTTGAATTGACTGTATATATATATATATATTATATATATATATATATATATATATATATATATATATATATATATATATATTATATATATCTCTTAAAATGTCTTAAAATGTATGTATTCCAACCTTCACCATAAATCCT
>JAYKKM010000230.1:0-2500 GCA_035772405.1 Chrysogorgia sp. JL179-B06
ATTGGCTACTCAACCGTTGTCCATTCGTGATACCATGATGGCGAAACGCGCTCAAAACAATGGCAGAAAACTCTCGTTTTGGGGAGGTTTCAGATGAGTTTTTGTATAATTTTTTGGAGAATGCATGATTTGTAATAGTCCACTAATTTTATTTCTACTAAAACAATTAGACAACTCGACCTCATTGTCTATTTAACAATTAGTCACTGAAGTCGAGGTGACTATCGTTGAATATTTGCCGAGCCGCGAAGCGGCGAGGTAAATATAACGACAATCGCCGAGACTGAGGTGACTAATTGTTTTAGTATAATTTCAGGCTTGAACTGAATGAATAATTGAGAAGTTTTAAACAGACAGTTTGAACTGTGTTATGTCGATGTTTTCTTCATGCTTGACAGCTTTCAAAAACACACTAACGATCAAAACGGACGTAAAAATACAAATAATTATACGATAAACAACTTCCTTACCTAAAACGGATGACTCAAACGGACCTTTCTGTTTTTGTCTGGTCTTTATTTTTGCTGAGGTGAGGTTACCTAGGATTAGGTTTTGGGTTAAGGATTAGGATTAACTAATCTGCTGGATTTTTCAAGAACTCAACAACACTGTCCCACGACTTTTGGCCATGATTGTAGTTGTTCCAGGGTTAGTACGAAGGTTAGTACAAGGGTTAATAGTAGGGTCACGATTAGTATAAGGGTTTGATTTTGGGTTAGGGTTATTTTTCAAACCTTTAATACTAAACCTCGCCGTAATATTAACCCTCTAACCTTGCTACTAACCCTCGAACAACTAGTTTCCAGTCTTTTCGCGGAAATCTTATTTTTAAGTATACTTTCATATCACGATCACCGAAAATGAAGCCGGAAGTAGCAGGTGGCGGCCATCATGGTATTATCTATATAATAATATGCTTGTTGTGTCTAACCATAGTCAGTCAATATATGGTCTGGAAACTCGGTAAACTTGTTTTAGGTTTATTGATATTTAAACGCACGGTTCAATGATTGAACCTAAACATTGCTTCGTTATACTAAAAAACAATGCGTTCACTAACCGTCACCGTTCACAAATTTGCATAAAGGAGAACAAAAAGATAGAACAAAGACTTTAGTTGAGTTACCAGGCCATACCTCCATTGACTTAACGCTCTTTACCAGGCTCCGTCCCGCGTGGACGCTTCACCGAGTCCTATCTATTCAATCTCACTTATCGAATTTAGTTGTTATGAAGAAAGCTCTCGCGAAGATAAGCTACTGAAACGAACGTTCATACCTATTGGCTTACGTTGGGGAATTGGAATGCTCGCCTTTTGAATGCACAAATACAGGTTAGCTAGCCGGTAATGAATCTCCTAATGTTTAAACAGAAGACAGATGTAAATTGTCGATATAGAAGTTCGTTTATTACAACGTCTTAAAACTGTCACTTTACAGACATCGTTATGATATAGACCGTAAATAATCTTTGCCACCAAAAGTAGCTTAATTAGAAAATGAATTCCGCTGGTATCGGTCGGACACTGCTTTAAAACTTTCTAAATAATTAGGTTATATATGTACAAAACACAAAATTGGTTGTTCTTATCTCAAAAAACCTGCAGTGTTTTCAGATTTACTCTTATAATATTAAGGATATTTCGCATTCCACGCTCGCTTAATTACCGCCATTTTCATTGCGTATTTCACTAGAGACATCATGTAATATATAATATAATGGTTCTTCCTAGACTTTTCGCAATATATTTTCACGAACCAACACATGAAATGACTCTTGCTTCGTGTACCGGACACAGAAATTTACATGAGTAAAATGTTAGTTAGCACTGTATAGAACTGCCTCGTTCTTTAAAAAATCCCGTTTATTTTATCTAGGATAGGTTTAATTCATGAGTTGGACAATTCCAGGACAAAAATAAACGTTTTTTAAAGAACGAGGCAGTTGTATACAGTGCTAGATTTCTGTGTACGGTACACGAAGTATAAGAGCCCGTCAAATACACATATTTTTTGGACGCAAGAATATGAATCTCACTGGCCACAAATTTGGTAAAATATAATCCTAAGTACCCAAAAGGAGAATAAAATTACCTATTTGCTGTACTTTAATGAATAAGTTGAATCCTGCAGAGGAACGGAAGTAACACCATGAGATTTACTACCCCTGCGTATTTTCATAAGTGTTTACTATCTAAAATTAGCTCTCAAATTATTTCCTCTAAATCTGAGAGCACTAAAACACTGCGAGTCGACAACAATTACTATGTCAATTTTTGGCTTATTGTGGAGAGGTAAGGTGATTGATAGCCTTGCATCCAGGGGTAGCGGATGCATGGGGGCAACATACAGTTTTTCCACCACAAATATTTGATCACCAATTATCCCACTCGAACCCCCCCCCCCCCCCCCCCACACACACACACACACACACACACACCTTAACGTCGGCGTTCGCTCATGCAGAGTTAACGTACAGCCGCGTCCTTGGGACGATGTTT